>APFE030185695.1:257602-319864 GCA_000404065.3 Pinus taeda
AGATTTAATTAATTTAAGGTTCAGATGTCTGATGAAAAGACCGAGAATTGATATCTCTACACGGAGGAAGAGAAGAAGATTAGATGTCTTGGCAGAGGCATCACAGCAGGTTGATTAAGCAGTTTTTTTTTGCATGAGGACATGCAATGCCCTCGTAGTGGGGGTATGTAGAGCCTCTAACTTACACCTCACCATCCACTATTACCTACTGTTTTTCATCACTTACGTCTCTCTTTTGCCTCATTTTCAATATAAAACCACCCAAGATTCATTACATTATTCTTAAGGCATGATCAAGGTGAGCTTTGCTATGTGTGACTGTTTTGTTTAGATTTTGACATTATTTTACAGCATTTTTCCGCAGCTTCTCTTGCCATTCCGCAACATCTGCTGATGTCGCAGCCATTCTGGTGATTCGCAGCCTTTTTGTTAATCTCAAGGTTCCACGTGCCATTTTTCCAAATGAGCCACATGGGCACTTAGGAATCAAGGTGCTCGAGGTTCCTGTGCTATTGGTTCAGCCATCCACATCATCTGCACCTCTGGTCAAAAGGGGGCAAGTTACGGTCAAGAAAGGTAGCTTAACGGTGATGCGTAAGCTGTTGGGTCACGTCAGCTCAAACGGTGACTTGTCCGTGATTACGTAGGTTGTGGGAGACATAATCCAACTCTGGATTCAATGCCCATAATGACCAGAACCTCCAGCTATCCACGCAGGCTTATGACGTGTTGATTAAACCTTTATTACACATGACAGTTAGTTGTTTTTCAATTTTAGCCGTACGCATTAGGCTATCCTCCAGATGCCTATAAAAACTTGCGTCTGCGTATGCTTATTTAAATTTATTATTGCTGTGTTTTTATGAACCTGTTATAATTTTAGTGCATTTCAAGACTCTGTTTAATAGTGCTGTTCTAGCACTCTGGATTGTGATTTTCTGCATATGGAGTAATAGAAGCAGTGCTGTTTTGAAGCTTTCAGTACCTTGAGTCTTCTTTGGGCTGTATGAATGGAGGGCCCCTGTTCATGTTAGCCTTGTACAGTATTTTATGTTCAGCATTTCCTTATTTTCATTCAGCATTTCTTCTTTCTTGATACATGTATAGCGTAATTCACCTTTATGCTATTTAATTTCCAACCTTTATTTTCAGCTGATCAGCGTTGTTCTTTTGCAGGTTTTTAACCCGGGATTGATTGAGTGTTATGTATTTGCTTTATGTCTAGTGGTAGTTTCAGTTGACAGATTCAAAGTTGCTGCCTTTACTTTATTTTCATAGCTGATTTTTAGTTTTATTTCTCAAAACTGCCTGCTAACATATGAATGGTCTCTTTATTATAAATTGTTTATCTTTTTGAGATCAGAATACTAATAACTTGCAGCTGATTTTGGGTACTTTTTAGAATACTCTTTAACTACTTTCGAATCGTGCTTTACACAATACTATGTGCTAGAGGCAGAGAGTTAGAAAGAGCAAAATATCATAGCTAGTCTTTAAAGTAGATTTTCCTCATTTTTATCATTTCTTAGACTTATCTTTAACTACTTCCTAATCGTGTCTTACACAGTACTATGTGTTAGAGGCAGAGATTTAGAAAGAGATAAACATTATCATTGGTATTTTAAGTGATTTTCTTACCTTTTATTTGCAGCAGCATGAATGGTGTCTAATGCCATTAGAAAGTGGTTCTTTGCTTTCAGTTCATTTTAATTCATTTCCTTCAAGTTTTCCTTTTCAGCAAGTAGTTAGAAACCACTAATCACACACTTTCACTCATCTAGAATTCACCTTACACACACCATCACTTATCTGTTTATAAATACATCACTCCATCTTAGGAAGATAAATTAACCATAAACAACACCCCCAAACGACAAAAAGCTTTAAGAGGTTTCTTAAGTACATATATTACACCTTCAGTTCATCAGCTTACGAGCCCCGGGTTGACAATTAATGATATCAATTTAGGAACACTAAATTGACTAAACAATTTCATGCAGCCATTTGTTTTGGAGTGTGATGCATCGAGAGAGGGGATCAACGCAGTATTGATGTAGGGAGGTCACCTTATAGGATTTGAGAGCTGGAAGCCCCTTCCACACAAGAGGTTGTATTCCATATACAACAAGGAGATGCTAGCCATCATGCATGCATTGGATAAGTACCGACAGTATTTGGTAGGCAACAGGTTTAGGGTGAGGACTGATCACAATAGCCTCAAGTTCTTTTTGGAGCAGAAATAGCTACAGGAGAGGCATCAGAAGTGGATCATTAAGATCAAAGCATATGACTTTGACATTGAGTATGTCAAAGGTAAGAACAACATGGTAGCAGATGCCATTTCACGTAGACCAGCCACGTTGTCTCTTATGAGCTTGGATACAGATTGGAGGGCTCGACTCTTAGTAGAGTACTCCAAGGACAGATTTGCATGTGAGGTTCTGGATGGGCAGGTGGCAGATGAAAGGTACAAGGTGGTTGATGAGATCATCTACTATAGGGACTGGATCTTCTTGACTAAAAGGTCTCAACTCAAGAAGAAGATACTCCAGGCATCACATGATTCCCCATTGGCAGGACCTCAGGGTTTTACCAAAACCTACAGGGCTATTAGGGAGAGGTTCTCATGGAAGGGCCTCAAGAATGACGTACTCCAACACATCCAGGAGTGTGATGTTTGCCAGAGGAACAAGGGAGAGATGAGCCATCCTGCAGGATTATTGCATCCTCTTCCCATTCTGGAGGGGAAATGGGAGAATATTTCGATGGATTTCATCACAGGGTTGCCCATGGTACAGGGCAAGGATTGTATATTTGTCGTTGTTGATCGACTGATGAATTACACACATTTCTTTTCCATATCCGCACACTATACAGTAGCACAGGTGGCTGAGCTGTTCTTCAGGGAGATCTTCAGGCTACATGGTCTTCCTAAGACCATCGTCAGTGATAGGGACAGCCGTTTCATGGTCGGGTTTTGGTAGAAGCTTTTCCAATTGGTGGGGATGGAGCTGACACCAAGTACTAGCTATCACCCATAGATGAACGGATAGACAGAGATAGTTAACAAGTGGCTAGATGACTACTTGCGTAACTATGTCAGTGGGTAGCAGTGAGCATGGCTAAAGTGGCTGCATCTAGGGGAGGATTGCTACAATACTTCACATCACATGTCCATTGGTATGTCACCATTCTATGCCTTATATGGGTATCATCCTTTATCTTTTTCTGACGTGATGTTTGGTGATAGCAAGGCTCCTAGAGCCAAGATTTGGATCCAAGAGAGTTAGGATATCTTTCGAGCTCTCAAGGATAACATGGCTACAATGCAGAACCAGAAGAAGCTATATGCCGACAGGGGTCGGGTGGAGAGATAGTTCGAGGTATGGGACATGGTCTACCTATGATTACAGCCATATTGACAGTCATCGTTGAAGCAGAAGGGGGCTGAGAAGCTCAAGCCCCGCTTTTATGGGCCATACAGGGTGATATGTAGGATTGGACTGGTTGTATATGAGTTGGAGTTGCCCCAAGGCAGTAATATTCATAACATTTTTCATGCCTGAAAAAGGAATTGGGGCAGCAGGGGACCGTGATGGATGAGCTACCACCCATGGATGATGAGGGGCATTTGGTATTGCAGTCGAAGACTATCATTGACTCTAGGGAGAGACAGTTGTGGAGCAGGATAGTTCGGGAATTCTTGGTGAGGTGGAAGAATTTGCCGGATGAGGATGCCACTTGGGAGAGTGAGGAGATCTTACAGCATCCATCACCTCAGTTGCTTGACGAAAAGCAAAATTTTGCTATGGGAGCCTGTAATATTCCTAATTAGCTATGGCTAATTAGAATATTCGATTTTGTTCGACTTTTGCCTTCTATAATTATTTGTAAATAAAAAGTGAGGAATGGGAAACATAACTCACTTTAGAATAAAAAGTCACTTCCTAGGTAGCACAATGTTATGAATTAAGGGGGAACCAAGGGGGCCAAAGAGGGACGCAAAAATGCGGCCCACGCAGACACATGGAGGGACTACGTAGGAGGGAAGGAACACATGGCAAGAAGGGGATCACGTAGGAGAAAGTGAGCCTAGGGATTGTGAGAGGCAGGGGATATAAAATAGAAAGAAACCCCCTAATTTGGGATCATTCTAGTTATGAGCATTTGTGATAGTCATTTCAACTTAGAGCATGCTAGCTGTTTAGCTAGTATGCAGCACTGTTTAGTGCATTGAGTGTCTCCATTCAGAGATCTCACCCTTAGCCCCGAGGGACTTCGAGTGCCTTCTCGGGCAAGGTATTTCCATTGGCTTTCTGGCAGTATTTTCATCAACATTTTAGCAATAGTTTCATCATCATTCCAGCAGCAGTTTCATTAGCGTCTTTGAGGAACTGCACAAAACCCAAAGGGGGTGATTTTCGGGGGTTGGCCATTTCAGAAAATCTTTCTGGGTTTTTCTAGGTTTCTTGAGTAGAGTCTGATTCTAGAGTTTCAGCCTTTTCTGAGGAGGGGAGCAGCCCCAAATCCTCATTCGATTTCTAGCAGCAGCAATAGCACGACAATTTTCCAGCAGCTAGGACACAGATCAGTGTGAGGACATTCCAGGAATCTTTCTGGGTTTTTCTAGGTTTCTTGAGTAGAGCCCGAATCCAGATTTTTAGATTTTTCCAAGGAGGTGAACAGCCCCAAATCATCATTTGTTTCCTAGCAGCAATAACAACACAACAGTAGCATCCATGCAGAGAGGCCATTCTTGTCATTTTGAGAGTATTTCTTCACTTGCCTTGTGCAAGTTGAGGTGCCATCTATCTGATCACCTCTTGTACTCATTTTATTGCTCAGTATAATAAAATGGCTTAGCACTTTCTCGTTGCATTTCTTGTATCTGCTTATATTTCTGGTTTACATTATTATATGTTGTTTCACTATCATTTTATCACTTCTAGGTTATTATATCATTTGCACATATTTGGTTGGAGTTTTTGCTGGGGTTTTTGGTATATTCCGGGTTAGGAATATTACAAAAGACATGAACCGCATCATACAAAGAGAAAACAATACATTGGAAATTTAACATGGTTGATCTAGTAATAAACACAGAACCAAGTTATGGTTGTGGGTTCTTGTGTGCCAGGTTAAGTGCACAAGGATTAGTGAACAAACTCGTGGGACAAAAGGATAACACTGGGATAAGCATTGTCATTGGAGCAGGAACATGCTAAGAAGTGTAGTTGAAGAAGGAAAATAGGCAGAGACATTGTGTGTTCTAGATCCTTGTTGAGTTGAGTAGGTGGAAAGTTAGTCTATTATGGACTCCTGGTTCGTAGGGAAAATCCTTGTGTGATTTTTGATATCTACAAGAATAATATATGGATACTAGTGTGCTCTGAATTCTTTGGTGAACAGGTGGAGACACTGGTGGAATAAATATGAAATTAAGTGAGTAGAGATAGGTGGTCTCTAGATTCCTCTATGGTTACTTTGATTGGCATCAGTTTAATTCCCTTGAGCATTTACTCCTAAGACTCTCAATTTCTAACACCCTCCTCTCACATCTACCCAAGTAACCATGCCAACCAGGGTAAACATGGGACGAGAGGCTACTATGAAAAGATTCAACCTCCTATGTAACCTTAAGGAAGTGGAATCAACTAGAACATGACACACAGTCATCCAACATCAGCTTCGAAATCCTCATAAGACATGTCAGTGACTCAAACAGCCTATCCCTGGGTCCCATTGTTGTTCTGGATCTCTTAGGCCATAATCTCTCTCATGCTATAGTAAAAGGAGCGACCAGAAACCCAAAGCCGTTCTCACATGCTTTCCTGCCAGTGACCAAAGACCAAAGTTTCCAGTTCTGTGCCAATGGTCCCAAGATTTAAGCCACTTTTTCAGGTCCATACCCTAGGTCACTACCCAAAATGGAGTGACAGCTTAAAATTAGTAAAAATACTGGGAAACAATGACGCAAAAGAAATAAGCTGAATGAGACTAGACTCCTACTAGCCATGACAGGCATTTTGTCAAACAAATCATCAACATGTAACCTCTAAGTGTAGACAACAGAATTAAGTGTAGGGATCTCATACTTATCTTAGAATCACTAAGAACCATTGTTCCCTCATGTCATTTGTTGTACTATCATCTATTAGGTCATAGACACATTATCCATTCATGTACAAGTAAAAACATTTTGAGAGGCATACATAGCTACTATCGTAAAATATACATATAACCACATAATAGGAAGAATAATACCATAACCATATCATCCACCAAAATCTACATATACATCAATACATTCACACATGAAAATCAAGGGAATGAATTTCTCATTAATGAATGCAATGAACCAACCGGAGATGGTACTACCACATTCCACCCAACCATAGATTGGATGAGCTAGGTATCTCTTCAGCTAATCATCCCCCTGCCATATTCCAAGAATGAATGTGGGACTCATAGAACACCCCAAAAACACCAATCAACATGGATGGCACCAGAGTTCTCCACCTACACTATGAGGAATTTGATTGCTTCTTAGTCTCTCAGGCTTTATCGTACATCCAAAGTCTCTCCAGGATTTACCATGCATCTCATCTTAGGAACGCTAGCCCCAGCTAAGAGAAAATCCACCTCTTTTCTTTACTGCATATCCCACTATTCACCGATAAGGATTCCTAGGCCCATCGAGGCACACAATCAGGCTTTACTGCAACCCACAGTTAGGTTCATGGGTTACTAGGCCAGTGGCTTCATGATCCTTAGTCTGGTTTAGGGACCACTCAGGCCATATGTTTGTCAATTCGGAGAGCCACCCCACTCAACTTCAAATCCAATCTAGTCATTCCATATAAACTAAATGAGAGAACCCATCTCATCAAACCTATCAGGAAATGGCAGGGCTAGGCTGGAAATATTGTCACACCTGGAACAACTCATGCCATGGTAGAAAAGAAACACATGCAATCCCATGCATGCCAAATCAAGTAAGGAAAATACACATGCAAGTCGATACCTACAATGAAGCCTCTTGTAGCTGCTTGATCCTGCCTTCCCCTGCTTTATCTTTGCTTCCTCTTACCTTCTTTTCCTTTCTTGCTCCAATGCCAAAGTGCTCTAAGAAACAATAAGTGTCCACGAGTATGAGAGAGAGAGTGAGAGTAATGAAAGAGCTTCAACACTGGACTGACAAAAGGTTACTAACTAATCCTCAGAAACCTTTTTATGTATGAGGCCTCTATTTTGTTTGTTGTCCATTATTTTCCTTCATTTTCCTCCTCTCATGCAACCTGTGACCTTTTCACCTCATTTTTCTCATAATTTCCATTATTTTCATAAATAATTGTGCCAAAAATTCCATTTTTCCTTTCCAAAGACTTAGTCATTTCTTCTGCCAATTTCCTAGCTATAAACAACCAAATGAACACCCCCTAGTATGTCTTGCCCAACATTCAACTTGGAATAAGTGTCCTATCAACTATGGTTATTGTTTTTAAGTTTTATTACATGGAATTTTCACCAGGGCTGTTAAAGAACCCTCTCCCTTGGGGGACACTATCCTCCTTGTTCAATCACACATATACCTCAGGAACCTATTGAAAGAAGAGATACTGTTCATGGAGCTTTATGACACAGCTCAATGCAGTATTTACAATGAAATATTTTCTCAAAACAAAACATCATGACAACATGATAACATACCACATAATGGAGCTTTATAACACAACTCATTATGGTATTTACAAATATCATCCTGCTGAGTACCAACTTACATGACGTCATAACATCGTGATAACATAACCACATGATAGCATAGTAACATGACAACGTAATCATAATTACATAACACCCATACCACATAGTGGAGCTTTATAACATAGATCATGGCAGTATTGACATCCATATACATGTGTACATATAGCAACATTAACGTAAATATATACCAAAAACATATACCAAATCATATATCAAAACATATACTAACACCATATCTAAGCATATATCAAAACATCATATAGCATATATCAAACCATCATAAAGCATATATCAACCACCATAAAGCATATACCAAGCGACCATAAGGCACATATCAAACCACCATAAAGCATATACCAATCACCATAAAGTGTATACCAAACCACCATATCAAATCTGTTTTGCCTAAACCGGTAAACACGAAAGAATACATAGCCCGCATTTGATCCACCATCTCCCATGTAGCTTCATCGGATTGAAAGTGCTTCCATTGCACTTGAACTTGCTTGATAGCTTGTTTTCAGAGCATGAGCACCTTTTTTTGCAATATACATTGAGGCTCCAGCTGGAATTTTCCATTTGGTTCCACCTGCAATATAGACCAGTCAATCACATGATTAACATCCTTAACATAATTCTTAAGAAAAGATACATGTAAAACATCATGGACTTTCACTATCAGAAGCAATGCAAGTCGATAGGATACTAGCCCAATCCACTCAATGATATTGAAGGGTCCACAAAACTGTGGTGCCAACTTGGCACATGATCCAATCCATAAGGATCTCTTCTTCGGTTTGATGTGTAACTACACCAGTTCCCAAAACTAAAACTCCTTCAAGAACCTGTTCCTATCTCCATAACTCTTATGTCTATCTTGTGTTGCCTTTAGATTCTTCTTGATCACCTGCATCTCCTATTCCATGTATGACAACATATATGGTCCAATCAATACCTTGCTAACCAGATCACTCCATCTAATAGGAGTGTTACAACTCTTCCCATACAGTGCCTCAAAATGACTCATCCTCAATGACTCTTGATAACCATTGTTGAATGAGAACTCTACCGAAGGGAGATACCCTTCCCACTTTCATTGATGATGCATCACGTCGATCCTCAACATGTCCTACAATATCTTGTTGACCCTCTCTGTCTATCCATCTTTCTGTGGACGATAAATTGTACTGAATGCCAACTCTGTGCCCAAACCTATAAATAACTCCTTCCAAAACTTGGAAGTGAACTTCACATCCCTGTCTAACACAATCTTCTTTGGAACACCATGTAGTCTAACCACATCTCTAATAAATACCTGTGCCACATCATTAGCTGAGAATTTAGAATTCACTAGAATGAAGTGTGCAACCTTTCCTAACATGTCCAAAATAAAAATGATGGAATCATGTTGTCTCACCATCTTCGGAAACCCTATGATGAAATCCATGGAAATAACCTCCCATTTCCACTCTAGAATTGTGATAGGTCATAGAAGTACACCTAGATGTTTACACTCTCCTTTCACTCGTTGATAGTTAAGACACCTCACGACAAACTTTGCTACATCCCTCTTCAAATTCAGACAATAATAGAATCTCTTCACCACTTTCCATGTCTTCTGATAACCTGGGTGCCGTGAATAAGGTTTAAAATGAAACTCCCTCAAGATCCCCTTCTTGAGCTCAGTGCTATCTGGTACTTATATCTTATCTCTGAACCTGATCATTCCATCTATTGTATGACAATAATATATAGTCTATGCACCTACGTCTTTACTTGTATTTTTTCTTGTTCTTGTAACTGTACTACCACCTGCACCTATACCATTACATGTACCTGTAACTGTGCCTATACCTGCACTTGTAATATCACCTGTACCTGTACCAACACCCTACTACAACCTGTGCACAATCTCCATATACTTGACATTCTATTGAATTGCCTGCAAGATCCTATCTTGTAATTTTGTCCCATAGAAGCTCATAACTACCAAGTGATGTACCTATAACCATTTGCGGAGAGAATCTTCCACCCTATTCTCTTTACCTTTGATGCACCTCATCTCAAAATCAAACTCACTGATTGTGGCCAACCATCTAGCCTTCCTGGTGTTTAGATTCAACTGGTCTAAGAAATACCACAACCCAATGTCGTCACTCATAATTACAAACCTCCTACCAAGAAGATAGTGCCTCCACATCTTCAATGCATGTAAGATCACTGCTACTCAAGATCATGTGTTACACAGTTCTGCTCATCCTCATTTAGTTTCCGGGACTCATATCACACCACTTGTCCATCCTACATGAGACTCCATCAAGTCCACTCTTGCAAGCATTTGTGCATACCACAAACTCTTTGTCCAGATCTGAAATCTATAACATTGGTGCATGTGTCAACAAATTCTTAAGTTGCTCAAAGCTGGCCTCACACTCCTCTATCCATTCGAACTTCTTACCTTTCCTTTACAATGATGTAATGAGATAAGAAATGTGTGAGAAGTTCTTGATGAACCTCCTGTAATAGCCTAACAAACCCATGAAAGATCTTACCTCATCAACACTCTTAGGAGCTACCCACTCCATGATGTCCCTTATCTTCTCTGGATCTACAACAATGCCCTCCTTGGAGAAAACATGTCCCAAGTAGTGTACCTTAGTCTGAAAGAAACTATAGTTGTTGAGCTTAGAATACAACTAATGCTCTCTCAGCAACCTCAACACTCCTACAAAATGCTTGACATGCTCTTCCTCATTTTTAGAATATAAAAGTATATCATCAATGAAGCCCAATAACAAACTTATCCAAATATGGATGCAACACACTATTCATCAAGAACATGAATGTAGTTGGAGCATTAGTTAAGCCAAATGGAACAACAACAAACTCATAATTCCCATACTTATTCATGAACATGGTCTTGTAAATGTCCTTGTCTTTGATGTGTACCTGATGGTATCCAGATCTCAAGTTGATCTTCAAGAACACTGTTGCTCTCTTAAGCTGATTGAACAAGTCATCAATCCTCGACAAAGGGTACCTATTCTTAATAATCATTTTTTTCAACTACCTACAATCAATGCATAATCTCAAAGTAACATCTTTCTTCCTCACAAACAATATAGGTTCCCCCCAAGGCACTAATGTATCCCATGTTCAACATTTCCTTCAACTGCAATTTTAACTCAACCAACTCATGTATCCTCATATTTTATGGTGCTTTTGATACTAGAGCTGCCCCTAGCACTAACACAATAGAAACGTCTACCTCCCTGTGAGGAGGAAACTATGTAATGTCCTCATGGAATACATCCTCAAACTATTGCAAAACTAAATACCTGTTGAACACATTTTCATCCTCAACCTCCTTACCCTTATCACTATAAATGCGTACTGTAAATAACATACACCATTTCCTACAACTACACTTTTCTTATATAGCTTTCACCATCCTAACTGATGTGGCTTTCTTCTTAACCTACAAGACTCTTTATTCCCCATTGTCATCAACACACTCAATGGATTTGTCATAGAATTCTACCTAGGTTCTATGAAGATACAACAAATACATGCCCAACAAACTAATGTATGATCCCAACAATAACACATTTAGATGTGCTGTGATTGGCATACCATTCAAATAAAATGTGCAAGCTCTTACCCAATTATGAACTCGCTTCTTTGTACATGTTGCCAACTTTATTAACGAAGACTCTAGATAAAATTTCTTACTCAAACCACACTTATCCACCAAGTTAGACTAACATAGCTATAATTAGATCCAAGTTCAATCAAAGTAGAAATAACTTTATACCATCCATCTCAATGATAGATGCTTAGTGTTCTGCCTGCATGTTGTACACTACTGCATAGATACATGGAATACTCTGACCAACATCCCCAAGAGTCTGCGCCTCCTATGCACTATATATCTTAGGCCTTCCACCCTAATGTTGTAGACTATCTCTCCTAAGGTGTTCCTCACCACATGTCAAACACTCCAACCAACCAGTGCCCTCACCTCCATGTTGTTGCTGCTACTGTTGTGACACATGTCCTTGTCTAGCTGCATTAAATATCTTTTGCGGTGCCATATTTTCTTTCCCATCTGCATTTCGAGGAATTGTCCTCTTAGGCTACCATTTACCTCTACCTTTGTATCTTCCCTTCCATCCATGCTAAGATTCACTCTTACACTTTGATTTTTCATAGAAATGCTTTAATTTCCCAATAACTTCCTCAAGTGACCAAGGCTTGACATACTTAGTCCAATCTCTAAATGCTAATGGAGAACTACTAAAAAATCTATGAAGTTTAGCCTTCTCATCAGAAATATATGGTACATACCTCAATAGCTCCAGAAAATTGGTCATGTACTCTTCATCTGTCATTGATCCCATTTTCAGCTCATAGATTTCTTTAGCCTTACTGTCGTAGTATCTTTCTGACAAGTATTTCTTCCTGAAAAGCCTCTTGAATTCCCGCCAACTCAAGTTGTTTGTTCTGTTGTCTCTGACCTGCTTAACATCTTCCCACCACTAATTTACCTTTCAAGATGAAGATAGATATTTTGGCCTTCATGTTATTTGTGTACTCATGCAGCTCAAAGAATTTTTTCATCCTGAGTATCCAAGCCTTTGCCTCTTCCGAGTTCTTCACATATCCATCAAAAGTAGGTGTTTTTTCTTTCTTGAATTCATCTAGAAAGTATCCCATATCATTCCTCCTATAAGGATGATAACGATGACGATCATGACTTCTATCAAAACCATAACTAGAATAGTACCTATACTCATTTCCCATTCTATCCAAAGTGTCCAACAACCTATCATCTCTCACCGTATCAAATCTATTCGACCTGTGTCTACCAGGAGACCTACTAATATATGCCCCATTAATTCCATCCTCATGTCCATGGCTGATCTGAAGTAGCTCTTGTCATTACAAGTCTGACAAAATCTAAAGGAGTATAGCATTAACCTCTGCTTGTTTCTCTTGTGCCTATATTATCCGGTCATTGTCTGCCTTACAAGTCCTTATCTCTTCCTTCAATCTCCTCAATTTAACTGTCAAATCAGAATGATTCCAAACACCATACTTCTCTTCAGATTCATAGGGAGATTCTTTGTAGTCAACCATCTTACTAGCCATTTGATATTTCTTCTTGCAATGCATAATATGTCAGATAAACCAAATAAAAATAAATTGACATACCTTAGTATAGCTCAAGGAGGATACCTTGTTTTCAAGTTCACTAAATTAGTGTGATACATGTATAACATAATCATAACAACATATAGACATTACAAAAAAAAATTATCAACACATAAACATCACTCTAGCTAGGGTCTAGTCATCATTGCAAGGCCATATTAATAATGCATGCTATGACCTCATGCATGAAAACAACCATTACTCCATTGTACACATTGCCACATGCAACCAAAAACATGCATAAGAAATTCCTAATTAACTACACATATGCATAAATGCATGTAGTCGAACATAAGCGATCAATTCTTGTAATCAACTGATAAGACGGATACATGTAATCAACATATTCAAGAATGTAACCTAACATAAAAGGATGTAAGTAGGCAACATAAAATCAACATGTAAACAACATATAATCCATATTCAGCCTGTCACATACTCATGAAAAATACATTTCACGAAATCAATATCAAATTATCCATAAAAACCATACTACAACCATAATCAATCATCAAGCCAATGCAATCAACACATGAAATGCAAGTGTAAGAGACACACATGAAAATGACATGCATGCATGACCAACACCCACCTCCCATCCAGTCTTAGAGTTTAACCATGCTCTGATACCACTCTGTAACACCCTCCTCCCACATCTACCCAAGTAACCATGACAACCGGGGTAGAAATGAGACGAGAGGCTACTATGACCAGATTTGATCTTCTATGTAACCTTAAAGAAGTGGAATCAATGGAAACATCACACACAGTCATCCAACATCAATTTCAAAATCCTCATAAGACATATCAACCACTCATACAGCCTATCCTTGGGTCCCACTACTATTCTGGATCTCTTAGGCCACAGTTGCTCTCATGATATGGGCATGGGAGTGACCAGAAACCCAAATTTACTCTCATGGATTGCCTGCCAGTGACCAGAGACCAAAGTTTCCAGTTCTATGCCAGTGACCCCAAGATTTAAGCCCCTTTTTCAAACTCAAATCCTAGGTCACTACCCAAAATGGAGTGATAGCTTGAAATCAATAAAAGTACAGGGAAGCAATGATGCAAAAGACATAAGCTGAACAAGACCATAACCAAACCCCTAGTAGCCATGACAGGCATTTCGTCAAACATATCATCAACATGTAACCTACAAGTGTAAACAATAGAATTAAGTGGAGGTATCTTATACTTATCTAATAATCGCTATGAGTAATTGTTCCCTCATTTCATTTGTTGCACTATCTTCTATTAGGTCATAGACACATTATCCATTCATGTAGAAGTAAAAACATGCTGAGAGCGATACATATCTGTTGTCATAAAATATACATATAACCAACATAATAGGAACATAAATACCATAAACATATCAGCCATCAAAATACACATATATATCGATACATTTACACATGAAAATCAAGGGAATGAATTTATCATTAATGAATGCAATGAACCAACCAGAGATGCGACTACCATGATCCACTTGACCATAGATTGGCTGGGCCAAGTCTCTCTTCATCCAATCATCCCCGTGCCATATTCAAAGCATGAATTTGGAACTCATAGAACACACCAATCAACATGGATGACACCAAAGTTACCCACCTACACCGTGAGAAATTTGAGTGCCTCCTTGTTTCTCAAGCTTTACCGTGCATCCATAGTTCGATCTCGGGACCACTTGGCCCAACAGAGATAAAATCCACCTCTTGGCTTTACCATATATCCCACCATTCACTAGAAAGGATTCCTAGGCCCACCGAGGCACACAATATGGCTTTACCACAACCCACAGTCCATTTCAGGGGTTACTAGGCTAGTAGCTTCATGATCCCCAGTCCAGTTAGGGGACCACTTAGACCATGTGTTTGTCGATTTAGAGATCCACCCCACTCAGCTTCGAATCCAATCTGTCCATCCCACATAAAATAAATGAGAGAACCCATCACATCGAAGCTATCAAGAAATGGAAAGGCTAGGCTGAAAATTTTGTCACACCTGGAAAAACTCATGCCATGGTAGAAAAGAAACACATGCAATCCCATGCATCCCAAATATAGAAAGGAAAATACATATGCAAGTCATTACCTGTAATGAAGCCTATTGTAGCTACTTGATCCTACCTTTCCCTTCTTGATCTTTACTTCCTCTTGCCTTCTTTTCTTTTCTTGCTCCAATACCAAAGTTCTCCAAGAAACTCTAAGTGTCTAAGAGTATGAGAGAGAGAAAGAGTAATGAAAGAGATCCAACACTGGACTGACAAAAGGTTACCAATTGATCCTCAGAAACCTATATATGGTTGAGGCCTCTATTTTCTTCATTTTCCATTATTTTCCTTCATTTTCCTCCTCTCATGCAACCTATTACCTTTCACCTCCTTTTTCACATAATTTCCATTATTTCATAAATAATTGTGCCAAAAATGCCATTTTTCCTTTCCAAAGCCTTAGTCATTTCCTTTTCCAATTTCCTTATCCATAAAAAACCAAATGAACACTCCCTAGGATGTATTTCCCAACATTCAGCTTGGAATAAGTGTCCCAAAAACCTTGGTTATTGTTTTTAACTTTTATTACATGGAATTTTCACTAGGGTTGTTGCAAAATCTGACCTAGGGGTGGTCAACTACAAGAAATATGGCAGTGTAGTCAGCCTGCAGTTGGGTGGAGAGTTGAAGTCCCTCCCTCAATTGTTATTTACTCAAAATAACAAGATAAGTGTTTACATGTATACTTGTTGCACTTGAATATTGAGTGTTATCATTTTATAACAATGGACGTGTATCAACATTGTTAATGTAGGATCTGTATTCCTCTGTGTGTGTGTGAAATGGGATGTACTACATGTTTTGTTCTTAAAAAGTGAGAGCCTTGTAGCTTCCTAGAATGGCTAATATATATATTATTGCATAAGCATTTTCATGACTAGTGTTGATTGTTAAGAATCTAGTCATGGTGTCAAAAATTCCATTCTTGTTTGTTATATGCACTAAGGAAACTTTATGGTTGAACATTAAAGAGGTTTGGATTCTTTTTAAGGAATTCTTGTATGAAGGCAGACATATTCACATCCCAAGGAACAAAGGTGTGCCTTCATGGGACAGAAATTCCTTCCATTACTTGACAGGGATTTTTCCCATTCATGTTGTGCCCAGTTTGGGTGGGGGCCTACTCCATGTCCTAGGATGATGGTGTTAGGTGCAATGACATGGAATCTCTATAGGAGGGGTCCATGGTGAACCCCATAAATTTATTATAATGATGATGATCTGGGGGATAAAAAATATGCTCAAATTTTCTTGAAACTAGTCTCGAATCGTAAATCTTATCATTATGATTCCAAGGAGACTTGAATTGCCTCAATTTTACACCAAATGAGAAATTTATCAACTTCTAAAGTTTTTTGCAAATAATAAAAAATTCAACTTGTAGGGTTGATTGGGTAGCTCACTGGGCAGGCCATACAATGACATGGTACTGACATCAGTAGGGTGACCATGCATTATGGTGGTCAGACGGGTAAATCATGTACTGACAGGTGGCATGATCGTACAAAGATAATTGGCTCTTTTCTATTGGTTGGTGAAGTTTTGGTTTTGGTAATCGGATAGTGACACATGGCCCTATGAGAGGGTGCCACATGGCCCTCAAAGTTCATGTAAAATTTGTTGGGTGAATGACTGACCTCTATGGGATTGAACCCTATGACCTTCGACAACACAGTGCAATGCTTTACTAATACACCATGTAGTCATTCTTGTTATATAACATGGGCCACATATATTTATATTGTAGTGGTTGGTAGTTTGGGGGTTGGGTGGGCAATGGGCTTTCTCGACTAGACCAACCCTGAGTCATGTGAATGTGACATGACCGTGTGTCATGATAAGGTGGAAGGGACGGGGTGTTGGCCCTAACTCCAGTCCCATTAAATATCACATAACCTTTGAATTTTATCACACGAGGGGCGGGGCACGTGGCACCCTACCTGCGCCCCAAACCATGGTCATATAATGATAACATGGCCTAGAGAGGAGGGCCGATAGGAGCGTGGCCTTTAGCCCATTTCATGGTCATTCTATATACCATTTGATCGAACCAAGCGGTAGAGTAACAAGAGCGCGACCCTATTGGTGCACTTAACGACTTGACAATTTGTACATTTATCTGTGGATTTGTCACCGAACCCGCACTAGTTTGCCACTCTACAAGGCTGCTAAAGGTAAAATTCATTTCCAATTTTGATGTAGGGTCAAGTTTGTAGGATAATTAGTAGGGAAATGAAGAACGAGGCCTAGATTTGCCATTTTTTAGTGTTTTTGAGTCCATGAAGAGCATACACATGGGGTTTTGAGTGTTCTCAGCATAATGTCAGTATTATTTTTGCAAGTTGATGTAGTTAACATTTTGAGCATATAATATAAAAGGACAACATTGGAAGCTAGACACAGAGACGTAGCCCAAAGGGGTGAACTATGTCATCAACTTGTTGTTTTGTGATGTTGCATGTTGTCTATTTTTCACTATCAAAATATGCAAAACTTAACTAAGTTTAATAAATTTATGTTCTTTTGCAATTTCAATCCTTTTCCCACAAGAAATAAACCAGCTTACAAAATTTTACAAGAAACCTTCAATTTTATTATTTCAAATTAGTTTGGTATTAGAGCCTGGTTGTTTTTGAAGTTTTGAAAGTTTTTGCAAGTGTTTTCTTGAATGATTACAAGGTCTAAATTGAGAATAGGAGGAGTTCTTGAATAAACAAACCCTAAAACTGGTTCAAGGAGGTCATAAAATCCAAAAGATCCACCAGTCATGGCACATGAAGAATGGGAGGAGCTGATTTATGAGGATGAGAGAGATTTTAGAAAGGCTTTCTATGATATGTCAGAAATGGTGAAATGTTGTACAATGAGAGGACAAAAAGGATGCAAGGAGAAAGTTCCAATAGAAGAAAAGGTAATGGTGGTGATGGGAGAAAGCCTCCACCTCCTCCTTCACCTCCATCTTTACCTCCTTCAAAACCTAGACATACTCCTCCTAGATCTCGAAAAGGACATGCTAAGTCCCCTTTGTTTAAGCTTGATGTTAAGTTTGCATTGTCTATGTACAATAGGGAAGTAAATGTTGAAAAGTTGGATAATTGAGTTCATCAAATCGGAGTCTATTGTAGGATTAAAAAGATTGAGGGTGATGTTACTAAGATCAATCTTACTTATCTTCATTTGGAAAGTGTAACTCTCATCTGGTGGAAGGCCAGAACTCAATAACATTTGAAGAAAAGTGGTAAAATCATCTCTTATTGGAATGATTTTATAGCCGTATTAAGAAGGAAATTTTATCCACTAGCTTATATGCTAAAAGCAATTATGGATTGGAAATTTTTTAGACAAGCTAAAGGTTAGAGTGTCCAAAGTTACACACAATAATTTATAAGAAGAACTTTAATCTTGGGTGTTGATTTGTCTTCACAAGACACTCTCCATAAATATATAGGTGGATTACATAGTTATTTTATCCATACTATACTTGTGTTTAATACCAACAATCTAGATGAAGTATGCACTTAGGCCACTCATTTAGAATCAAGAGGCAAGAATTTTGCTTAAGAGACTAGAAAGAAATCTTCCAAATATGGATACGAAGGAAAGGGGAAGTTTAAAGGAAAAGAAAAAAAGAATTCTACAATTAGGAAAGAAGGAGAGAAACTTACCTAAAAAAGTTATTCAAAAGAAGGCCATGATGGAGACCATTGTTGGAAATTACATCCATAAATGAGATCAAAGAAGTTTAATAACAAGGGGAAACAAAATACTGCTGCTACAACTCAACAAGGTATAGGATCTGATTAAGGTGATGAAACCAAAATCACAGCCATGAGAATAAAACATAAATCTTCTAGTGCAAGTACTTGTTCATCTACTAAGCCTATTGAGTCTCAAAATGATAAAGAAAGAAGTGAGTTTTTTCTTATCAAACTCATTACAAAACGTATAAAAGTTGATACCTTGTTTGATAGTGGATCCCAAGTCAATCTTATTTCTGAAGAAATTGTCAAGAAATTAAATCAAGAAACTATAACTCATACTAAACGTTACCCTTTGGGTTGTGTATTTGATGATGCGAAATTACAAGTGACAAGAAAGTGTAAAATCAATTTCCCCATCACTGCAAATTTTATAGATGAGATAGAGCTTGATGTTGTACCACTTAACATGTGTGGAATTGTTTTAGGGAGTCCATACTTGTATAACCAAAAATCAATATTCTATCATCATGAGAACAAATATCATATTTTTAAATATGGAGTTGCGTATATTGTTAGAGCGCATCACAAGAAGATGAAATTATCTCTTGTAAGTGTTGGTCAAATGAAAAGGCTTGTAAATGCCAGTAATATTTTTGTGTTGTTGACGATTAAATCCAAAAATATTGTTGAATTTGAAGCTTTCACATGATGTGATTCTAAAATTAAGCATGAATTGGTTGAAGTTGGTAACAATTATGACAATATGTTTCAGGAACTTGAAGGGTTTCCTCCTAAAAGAGGAATCCAATATGAGATTCACTTTCAGCAAGATGCACCACTTCTAAATATTGGCATGTATAGAATGTCAGTTTTGGAGAATGCATAAATCAAGAAGAAAATTGAAGAGCTTCTTGAAAAAGGGGTCATCCAGCCTAACACATCTTCTTGTGGGTCTCTTATTGTTTTGGTTCCAAAGAAAGATGGTACATGGCACATGCATGTAGATTTTCGAGCTTTGAACAATATCACGGTAAAGAACCATTTTTCTCTTCCTTGCATTGATGATTTTCTATATCAATTAAAGGAAGTTGTTTACGTTACTAAGTTAGATTTGAGAAGTGGTTATCATAAGATAAGGATTCCTAAAGAGGATATTTGGAAAACTGCTTTTAAGACAAAATAAGGTTTGTTTGAATGGTTAGTTATGTTGTTTGGTCTTTGCAATTCACATGCAACATTCATGAGAGTTATGAATGATGTTTTGAGACCATTCCTTGATGATTTTGTCATAGTGTACTTAGATGGTATTATGAATTTTAGTAAGACCCATGAATAACATGTCAAGCATGTGAAACAAGTTTCAGATGTCTTGAAAAAGGAAAAGTTGTATTTGAAGATGTCTAAGTGTGAATTTGGGAAAACCTCTTTGGTTTATTTGGGTCATATTGTAGGAGGGGGTGAATTGAATATTGATCCCTCAAAAGTTGAAGTCATTGTGAATTGGCCTAAACCCAACAAGGTGATAGAAGTTAGGAGATTTTTGGGAGCAACCCAATATTGGAGAAAATTTATTGCTAACTCCTCACTCATTGCAACACCATTACATGCTATGAGAAGTGTGAAATGGGTATTTTAGTGGGGAGGCAAGCAACAGAAATAATTTGACACTTTGAAAGAGAAACTTAGTATATCACCATTTCTAGCACTTCCAGATCTTAAGCAACCATTTAAGATTCAATCCGATGCAAGTGATTATGCTATGTGAGCAGTTTTGATGCAACATGGTAAGCCAATTTGTTATCATTTTGAAACCTTTACCAATGCAGTAATTAACTATCCAGCTTATGATAAAGAGTTGTATGCTTTGGTGCAAAGCGTGAAGAAATAGAAGAATTATTTGATGGGTAGATAAATGATTATTCACACTAACCATAAACCTTTGCAATATTTATAATCGCAAACCAAGCTACAACAAGCTAGACATTTCAGGTGGATGGGATTCATACAACGATTTGATTTGGTAATGAGGTACAAGAAAGGTATATACAACAAAGTTTTTGATATGTTATTAAGGCCTATTGTTAATGCATCTTTCATTCTCAAGCATAATTCAATCATGCATGAAATTTATATTCACCAATATGCTCAGGATGGTGATTTTAAAGATGTTTATGAAACTTTGCGTCAAGGAAATCATGTTGAATAGTTGGATTATCATATTCATAACAAGTTGTTGTATCATTTCATTGAACAAATTCATTTTGTGCATTAAAGAGGACAAGATCAACTAGAGAATAGAAAACCCAAGTACAAAGCAAGACATGACAAGCATTGGGTTGATCATGATTTCCAAGTAGGAGATCAAGTTTGGTTGTAGGTGAAGGTAAAAGTCCCAAGCCAATTATATATGGTCCTTTCAAAATCTTGGAGAAGATTGGTAACAATTTTTTTTGATTAGATTTTCCACCTTACATGCAAATTTATTCTATTGTTAATGTGGAAAACTTGAGATTGTATGAGCCTCCAATGATTGATGATCACGAAAAGAATGTTCAGATTCCATCTACAAAATATTTTACTCCTAGATATTTAGATGAGTTGCAGTAAGAATCAATTCTTGATAGGAGAATCAAGACTTCACGTAGAGGCAATGTGGAGTATCTTCACGTGGGGCTCAAAGTTACCAATCCAAGCAAAGAAAGGTGGATTGATATCAAAAAAGTGAGGGAGTTGTAATATCACTTACTTCTTGAGTTAAAATAGACTTTTGGTGGTCCAAAAGCTTCCAATGGGGAGGAATGATCCAAGGGTTCAAAAATATGCTCAAAGATAAAAGTGCTCAAATTCTCTCGAAACTAGTTCTAGAATGTATATCTCATCGTTTTGATTTCAATGATGCTTGAATCACCTCAATCCAACACTATATGGGAAAGTTATCACATTTTGAAGTTTTTGCCAAATAGTTAAAAAGTAAACTTGCAAGGTTGACTGGGTAGTTGACTCGGCAAGCCATACAATGACATGGTGTTGATGTCAGCAATGTGACTATGTAGTACAAATGGTTAGATGGGCCAATCCCATGCTAACATGTGGCATGATCGTAGAGGGACAATTGGCAGCTTTCTATTAGTTGGTGAAGTTTTGTTTTTGGCCAATCGGAGGGCGACATGTGGCCCTATGAGAAGGTGCCATGTGGCCATCAAAGTTCATGTAAAATTTGTTAGGTGACCGACTGGCCTTGGCTGGGTTCAACTCCATGAGCTCCATTAACATAGTGCAATGCTTTACCAATACACCACACAATGATTCTTGTTATATAACATGGGCCACATATATTTAAATTGAAACAGTTGGTAGTTTGGGGAGGGGGGGCGAGCCAGTGGGCTCACCCAATCGACCCAATGTCGAGTCATGTGAATGGGACATGACGGTGTATCATTTTGAGGTGGAAGGGTGGGGAGTTGACATTGTCCCCACCCCCACTAAATATCACGTAATGTTCGACTTTTATCACTGGAGAAGTGGGTCACGTGGCACCCTGCCTACACCCTAGTTTGCAGTCATATAATGATAATGTGACCTAGAGTGGAGGGTTAGTGGGAACGTAGCCTCTAGCGTGTGTCTCGGTCATATTATATACCATATGACCGAATCGAGGGGTGGCAGAACATGAGTGTGACCCTATTGGCACGATTAATGACTCGATAATTTGCACATTTATCGAACAATTTGTCAATGAACATGTGCCAGTTTATCACTCTCCAAGGCCACCAAAGGAAAACTTTGTTGCCAATTTTCATAGGGATTCAATTTTGTAGGACAATTAGCAAGGAAATGAAGAAGGAGCCCTAAGTTAGCAATTTTCCAACCTTTTTGAGCCCAATAAGAGCCTACAGAGAGGTTTTTGGATGTTATGGACACAATGGAAGTGTTATTTTTTCAATTTAAATATTATACATTGATGTAATTGTCATTTTAAGAATATAATATAAAGTTCCAACATTAGAAGCTAGACCCAGAGACATAGCCCAGGAGGGTGAACTCCGTCATTAAATTGTTGTTTTGTGATGTTACATTTGTCTATTTTTCATTATTAAAATCTACAAAATTTAACTAATTTTAATAAGTATATGTTCTTTTGCAATTTCAATCCATTGTCCACATGACATAAAATAACTTGAATGTTTTTACAAAAAACCTTCAACTGGTAATTTCAGATTAGATGAAGTGGTGATTTGCTCAAATTTCGGGATTTGAGCCAAGGTGGGGATTCCATAAGGGACATCGATGGCATGTATTGATGATTTGGTGAGGTTGTTAACGTGCCTGCTGCAAATGTAAATTGTGAGATGGTGGAAAGAACCATTTGGAAGGCCAAGTGGCTATTTTATGAGTGACACATGACATCATGGGAGGGTGCCACATGAAAGAGAGACATCATCATGTACACCAAGAACGACATATCACCAGATGACACATGGAGGTGCTTGGTGGTGCCATTAGGTGTAGGGGAACTATGTGGTGTTGATGAGAAGTTAATGTGGCTGAAAGCGACTTCACCATGGAGCATGTGTCCCCTAAGGGATTTGATGTGCATCTTTTCAAATAGGGTGCGATTCAAGGGAACCACAAGACAGAGTTTCATTCCCATCACTTGACGTGGGAAATTTGGTCGTGCCATGAAGGTCATAGTTTAAGTGCACCAGAGTGGGGAAGCAGCAAACTAATAAAGGGAACATAATGGAGAAAATTTTGTCAGTCAACTAATAGTCAGTTGACAATTGCAGACCCCCCTTGTTATATGCTGGAACAAAAGGGGCCTACAATTTATATAGGTTATCGTTGCACCCAAGTGGAGACTTGGAAGATTTTTCTAGAGGGGAGTCACTCATCATTTAATGGCATAAGGGACAAATAACAGACCCCCCTTTGTTAACTGTCGGAAGGAAGGGGTGGCACATTTAATGTGTATCCTTAGTATAAACACTGGCGATCAATTTACGATGAGCTAGTAGGTGAGCAATGATGAGTTTAACTTAGATTTCTTATAATGGTAAATGTCGGTTTGCAAGTTAAGGGAAATGTCATGGGATCCTTCGGAAACATGATGTGGTAGGTGCCACGTGGATGTAACCATGACTGCGATTTGGTGACAGGAATGAGGTGGAGTCACTCGAGTTGGCTAGTAGAACCATGTAGGTGCCATGTGGGTCTCACATGGGTGACATGTGGGTGCCATGTGGCAGGTTCTTGATTATGTGGCAGGGATGGAATGAATAAATTTAAATGAGCATAAATTTTGATCTAGGTGTCAGATCACGTTAAAATTTCTATTGCCAGAATTCTCTCTGTGAACTGAAGATGATGGTGATGTCCAAAGTTAATTCTGCTGACTTTGGAAAAGGAAAAAAAATTGTAACACCATTTGCATCGTGAGGTCATGGATGTCAAGTTAATTAAAATAAACACATCCCATTCAACCTCAAGACTTTGAAGAGTGGGATAGAGAATTACACATACTCTAAAACATGTATCAAGAGCTCTCTATTAAAATTGCATTATTTTTCTTTTTTTTACAATGTAATTTTTTTCAAAATTCTTGAAGGAATACTCTCCATTATAAAAACTATTTTCTGATTTTTTCTATAGCCTCCCATCTTTTCTTTTAAAGAAAGGAATTCACACACACACATATATTTGTGGAAAATCAAGGTAGGTCCACTCGAAGGGACCACGCCCCTTGGAAAAAATAATTTGAGCCTAACCTTGAGGGCATCGAGGAAAATTGAACCCATAACCTCCCAATGACAAGGTGCTTTAGCAATGAGACCTTGACCAATTGAGCTAACACTGGGGGCTAAAATGAGAATGAATGAAAATATTTCTTGAAAAGTCATTAATGTAATAAAATACTCCATACTATTGTAAAATGGAGATTGCTTTGGTTCACATACACCCAAGTAAGAAAAGTGTAATTGTTACTTTGTTATCAGTGGATTATCCTTCCAAAAAGGTTCTTTGGTGTGCTTTCCATGATTGCAACACTCGGACATATCCATTAAAATAAGAAATTGGTGATCAAGCCCTCTACAAAAGATCACTCTTTCTTCAAATAATTCTTCAAGAAATGATGCTTGAGACCATTTCGAAAGACTTTTTGAATCACTATATATGTTGATGGAAACTTCATGGGTCTATGGTGGCCATTTGTACTAGTTTTCCTTTGTCACAACTCTTATAATTAATCTATCTTTTATGCTTTTATAAAATATTAGTTAAATCAAACTAAATAAACAAACTTGTATTTAACAATTTTCCTTTTTTACAATAAAAATCTTAACTAATATAATTATATTAGAAAACAAACTTGACTCCCTTAATTTTACCTTATAAAATTTAACAAAAAAAATATGTTTGCCCACTTCCAACATTCCTCCCTTTAATCAACTATTCACACAACACAAAGCATGTGAGAAGTCATCCATGGTGTTGCTTCATAAACCAAATACCACCCCTATGAGGAAGACATCAATATCATAATCGGGGTTTGAAAGAGTTGGATACTCAAGGTGTCTACTTACCAAGGAATCCTTGCTATCATTTATATATGGTTAATAATACACACCTTATCTTAGAGTCACACATATTCAATTTGTTGATTTTGTGTGGCTAATGATTTTATTTTTTATTTTTAAATTTGTCATTCACTATCTCCCACACTAACAACATTTTCCACTTAATTGTCCAACCAAAGTTTAGCATTCCAAAATTATAATCGATGCCATTGTAATTTTATCAATATTCTTGATTCAAATGCTACTTCATAGTTTGTCGCTGGATTGGATTGGATAAATCATTCATACGCTGGAGCAACAACACCAACCTAGAAACTATTAATCCCAATACACATTTATGAAGTTGAGTGGCTGGACGAGCATGGATGAAAAGCACATGAGAAAACTTGTGCACCAACAATTGGAAAATCCCTCCAACAAATTCCCAGTCACCCAACCTTATTGACTTCTTACATATGTCAGCGTTCTATGAAATCCCTAAAAGCTTATTGGGAATTTAACTCATCTTTGGTAGGCCAATACAAAAAAACTGCCCATTTTCAAATAAGGTATATAAGAAATATAAAAGCAAGTAATTTTATCCATGTTTAAATTTTTAGAGGCATCACTCACGTATATCTCAATAGTATAATTTTTGGAGGCTTCATTTATAAGCGCTTAATGTAAGAAAATACAAAGCAAAACTTATTAGCAACTCCAGCCTATAAAATTTTAGTGTTTAAAATTAATTTACAAATATAAAATAAATTCTTAAAACTTTTATGTATATAATATATATATTTAAGATAGGAAAATTTATAATTTGTTAAGATTATTGGATGAGATTTAAATTTGCTTGCCCTTTACTATAGCTTTTAAATTGGTTAGTATTAACAAGTTTGAAGAAAATTATGAAACTTATGATTCAGTAAGACTCAGAATTTTTCAAAGATACACCCCTAACACATCCATATAAAAATGATTCCAATATATTTATAAAACAACAACTCTGTTTCAATTTTATCACAAAACGTGTCTTATTTTGGACAATTTTTTTAATGAAAGATGGATTTGATAATGTCTTGTCAAACACACAAAATAATTAGTGAAAGATCTTTTAGTGATTCTTGGATGTGAAGGACATATATAAAAGAGTTATAAATCAAATTGACGTAAGAAATCTCTCTTAATGAATGTTGACATTTGTTAAAATATTTATGTTTCAAATATTTATGGTGGCGTGGAATTTGATCATCGTAAGATTAAAAAAAAGCCGGATAATATTATAATGTTGTGGGGAGTTATAAGAATGGAGTTGTCTATAATGCGATTTTTTGGAGATTCTGGTGACGGAATCCGGCGGAAGAAATGAGGTTAAATCTTGATTTTTAGCAGTTAAAATGGTTTTTTAACTGCATATTTGGATTCAGCACCCTGAAAAACCCCTGGGAGCCATTTATTGTGCAAAAACTAGCTATCAAACTTGGGATTCCAATGAATTGCCGCCGGATTTTGACCGGCAAAATCAGCCAGAAAAGCTTTCAAAAAGTCGCGTTATAGACTACTGCTATAAGAATAACTTATTTTTAAAATCTTAGTCAACAATGGATAGGATGAGGGATTTTTTAAAATAAATAATTATTAATTTGGCCAGCAATTTGTCAATTCCTTATTATTTCACCACTTTACCATCTTACAGTCCTGCTTTTTCCACGCAGCGACGCCAGCTGGAAACTTTACCTTTATATAGTGGAAATGCTTTTTCCATACAGCGACGATTTCTTATCTAATGGTTTTGAAATTAATAGCATATTACTCCATTTTATTTTGGAAATTATGGAGCAAAGGCAGTTATAAATGCAATCTCATCTCACAGTGGGGTTTGAGACTATGGGCTTGCTCTGGCCTCGTCTCAGCTTGCATATCAGAACCCATGACCGTGCCTGTGGAGTCATTGCTTCTTCTTTATCTATTGTAGTCAAGGTTCGTGGTATGGTGAGAATATAGGAAGAGCTCAGGTTATTTTAGTAAATATGAGTAGATTATTTTAGTTAATATGAGTAAAATTTCAATTTTGATGATAAATTAATAATTTTATACTGAATTGTAGAATGAACTTTTTCCTTCAATAAATATATCAATTATTATTCTTCTTATTTGAAATTGAAACAAAGATATCTATGGGTATTTTTTGTCCTTTGTCTTATGGGGTTACACTCTTAATGGCTTCATTTTCAACTATTTTCAAATGGGTTATATTTAACTGTTCTAGGTTATAAGCATTTTTCTCTCGGTATTTTTCGCTATGTGGGTATCTGCAGAATTGGAAGATCCATCACTAGCGCAGAACTACTACTACTTTAATAAGTGGAGGCCGCAAAAATATCAATCCAATCCAGGAAAGGTATCAATGTCCTCAATGCACATGCCACTGTTTCTGAAGCGAATGGGATTTAAACCCCATTATTTGCCTCACCTATGGAGAATGTCTAAGAGGGATTAATGAGTTGGTTTTGCGAATCCCTCATCACCATGTTTTGTTCCCTCACATTATTATTATTATTATTATTATTATTATTATTATTATTATTATTTGATCTTAATAATCATTATTAAAATATTAATTTTCATAAACTAGCCATTATAAGATCTTTTGGTCTCTACATTGCCCTCTAAGCTTGTGCTATGATCTGCATCTTCATCTTGTCCAGATGCACACTAGCTGGTTTGAAATGCGTCTACAAAATTTTCTCCCATGTGATTTCTACCGAAAAAACTCTTCTTAATTTAGCAAAGAGTGATATCAAATAGGTTTATATTTAATAAAATATTAAATTATTGAATGAGAACTTTTGTATTTAAGTGATTCATTTTAAAATAATGGTAAATCATAAATTAAATTAAATAGCTATTTTTTTTTCTAACATTAAGATATTTTTGCTTATTATCATTATGTTATTATGCATGGCCTAATATTGTAATATGGTCAAATTATTGGCAACGAGGTTGACCATGGTCAACCATTCTCAACATATTCATACACAGTGGATATGAAAATCCATACACATCTATAATTAAACATTGAAATCACGCTCAACCATGTTCACCCCTAGCCAACTACGCTTGTTCATAGTTGACCATGTTCAGACATGGTCATCATGTATAACCATAGTACAACATGGTCGACAAGTTCAACCATATCCAACCATGGTCAACTATGGTACCAATAGTCAACATTGTTAACACAATCAACCATAGTCAACATGGTCAACCATATACATCTATAGTTACATGTTCGTAACCATCATCAAGCAAGCCCAACAATGGTCAAACAAGATGTATAATGGTTTAACCAACTCAACAATGGTAAATCAAGTTCAACAACGTTCAACTATATATGGTTGTATAGCTTGGTCACCCTTATCCGAATTGTAGATTATGGGAATATCCTAGAATCCGATGCACAACAATGGGGTCAATTGTTTGATCTTGCTATTGTTTATTGGATTCTACGATATTCTCAGAATCCGCAATCAAGATAATTTAAGCAATCTAACTCAACCATGGTAATGCATGGTCAACCATAGTCAATATGGTCAACAATGTTCACCCATAGTCTTACATGGTTGACCATAGTTAACCATGGTTAAGCACATTAAACCATGGTTAAATATGGTCAATAATGCAAACATATTCAACCATGGTCAAATAGGATCAAGGATAGTCAAACACGGTCACCATGGTCATCCATCATTAACATGATCAATAATATTTATTTATAGTTAAGTATTGACAACCATGATCAAACATGTTAACACATAGTTAACCATGTTCAAACAAGCCTAACCATATTAAAAAAAAAAATGATATTGTAATTCGATGAGCAAAAATCAGTCACAATGTGATGCACATAAACCAATATCACAATGTAGCGAACAATCATTGAGGTCATAGTGTGATCAAAAGTCGATGGTGTAATGTGATGAACAATAATCAATGTCACGTTGTGATGAACAAAAGTTGACTTTCAATCTATTTAACCAACATAGATCCATCTTAACTCTGCATCTATCAAGCATAAAAAGGAATCAAATCTCTCGAGGTTGAAACCCTTTCTCATGTTTTTTTATTCAAAAACAGGTTTACATCTTGAGGGATTTAATATCTATGAGTGCTTGATAGATCTAGGGTTAAGATGGATCTACACTGGTTAATAATTATATTATTATGACAATGTGTATTATAAATATACTTTTATTTTTTGTTACTTTTGATGAGAGGTTGTTATCAAGATTGTTCAATACCCTTCAATAGTTTATTTTCCTCATGAAAGGTTCTCATCCTCAACCCCTCCTTGTAAGTTTTGAACCTAAAAATTAAGAGGAACTAAACCCCACACAAACCTAACAACTATTTATATTATTATTATTTAATATTATTTTTTATTTTTTAATTATACATTTATTAATTAAATTTATTGTGTTTTTTATATGTTTTGAAATATCATGATTACAAATATGGATTATTACTATTTAAGTCTACATTAATGTGATATGCATATTATCATATTTTCCTGGAAAAAATTTTTGTAAATTTAATAATAAATAACAAAAAATCCAAACACAACACAAATGAGTTGAAATCTAATTATAATTATTATTATTTTTTAACTAAAAAATATTATTTTATATATTATTATTTGATTTAATGTTTCATATTATGGACAATACAATATGTCTCTCATATTGAGCTGATATTTCAATGTTTACACTCATTTATAGACACTGCAACATCTCCCCCATATTGGGATGTATAGTGCCTCATGAGGCATCAAATATTGATGATGCAATGTGATAAGAAAAAATTGACATTACAATGTGATAAACAACTATTGACATTGCAATGTAGCAAACAAAAAGAAATTTTACAATGGGATGGAAAAATTTGATGTCAGAATGTGACAAATAAAGATTGACATTGTAAGTGATGAACTAAAATCAATTTCACAATGTGATGAAAAAAAACAATCTTGAAGTGATATGAATATAAATTGACATTAGAATGTGACGAACAAAACCTGGTCATTGTATGTGGCAAACAGAAAATTGATGTCACAAAGAGACAAGCAAATATGAACTCACAATGTAACAAATAAAAATTAATGCTACAATGTGATGAAGAAAACTCAATCTTGCAATGATATGAATAGAAATTGACGTCAGAATGTGACGAACAAAACCTGGTCATCGTATGTAGCGAACAGAAAATTGACGTCACAAAGAGACAAGCAAATATGAACATCATAGTGTAACAAATAAAAATCAATCTTGTAGATGAACCAAAATCAATTTCACAATGTGATGAAAAAAACTCAATCTTGCAGTGATATGAATAGAAATTGATATCAGAATGTGACGAACAAAACCTGGTCATCGTATGTGGCAAACAGAAAATTGATGTCACAAAGAGACAAGCGAATATGAACATCACAATGTTACAATGTTTGTTGAACAAAAATCAATATTGCAATGGAAAAAATAGAAATTGATATCACATTTGATGAGTAAAAATAAACATCACAATGTGATGAACAAATTTCAATATTGCAATATGAAAAAAAAATCAACATCACAATGCGATGAAAAAAATTGATGTCACATGAGACGAACTAAAATCCATAATGTAATGTGATGAAGAAAAATTGATACTAGAACGTGATGAATAGAAAAGCACTGGAGCACAATCTGATGAAGAAATAACAGTGTCACAACATGACGAACAAAATCTCACAACCTAATGTAATTAAAAAAATTCACAACATAATGTAATGAACAAACATCATCATCATAATGTGATGAATAAAAGATTGGTTCTACAATGGAAATCCATGTCTTAGTGTCATAATGTGACGATGGCATAACGCTCACCCATAATTAACCATGACCAAACATGGTTAGACATAGTCTTCATTATCAAACAAGTCCAAACATGGTTAGCCATAGTCAACATGGACAAGCATGGTCACAATTTCTTAATGTCACAATGGTAAAACATGGTCATGATGGTCATCCACGGTGAATCATGGCGACATGGTTAACCATTATCAACATTATCACATGGTCACCATAGTAATCACATTCATCACAATCAACCTTACTCAACCATGAGGAACTTAACTAGCATAGGAAACATGGTCAACCATAATTTACCATAGTCAACCATGTCAAACATGGTCACAAATGACACAATGACAGTCATAGTCAACCATATCCAAACATGGTCATATATTGTCTTCATGTTCAAGCATGTTTGATCAACATATATCAACCACTTCTAATGTAGTTGATGTAAACAACATGGTCACCCATGGTTGACAATGGTAAAACATGTTTAAGATGGTTAAACCTTTCTTAACCATGGACAACATGGTGGTTAAACCTTTCTTAGCCATGGACAACATGGTCAACCAAGGTCAACCATCATCAAGGTTGTCACCCATAATCAACCATGGGTAACGTGGTTATCCATGGTGATCCATGCTCAACATGGTAAACCGGAATCAACATGCCCAACCATATTCATTTATAACATTCACAATCATGGTTATCCATGTTCACTAATAGTTAACCATAGTTCACTATATTCAATCAAGGTCAGTTAAGCTCAAACTCAAAAAACATGGTTAGAAGTTCAATCTTAGTCAACCATATTGAACAATGGTTGAATCAACACAACAATGGTTAACCATAGCCACCAAGTCATCCATGAAAATCCATGGTCAACTAGTTTATTAATCATAGTCAACATGATCAACCATATTCATTTATAGTTAAATGTTTCCAACCATGGTCCACCATGTTCACCCATAGTCAACCATTGTTGACCATAGCCAATAATTCCCTTGTAAGTTCATCCATGGTCAAACATGGTAAACATGGTAAAACACAGAGAAGAAGTTCAACCATGGTCAAACTAACTCAAATATGGTAAACCATGGTTACCATGGCCATCCATGGTAAGAAATATTTAACCATAGTCGACCATGGTTAACCATTGTCACCGATGCTCTACCATGGTCACTAATGGTTAATCCTCATCAACCCTTGGTCAACCATCACAAATCATTATTAACCACAATTGACCTTCTAAAACCATCATTAATCATGGTCAACCATTGATCCAATTTGTATCATTATATTATTTTTCATCCATCCTAATGGTTTTAGAGTGGAAAAATTGAAGGAATTAAATTATAAGAGTAGTTTTCCTCGAAGTACTAGTTTGGAGAATTAGGGTTCAAAACATTCTGGGGCAATTTTGAGGCCTTCAACATTTTTTTTTGGGATAGTAAAATTTTCCCTATTAATTGCATGATCCATGATGCTATTCTACACTCAGATTCCTTTTCAATGGTGCAAGAAATATTTCAATCGAAGTTTCAATGAAAAATCTATGCCACCCAAAAGTTGACCTTCTTGTTTTTTCCACAATGATTTGAGAGAATGCCATGTAGACCCCGTTACTCATGGAATATGGGCTAGACATGTGGGGAATATGAAGAAGAATTTACAAGGGTCAAATTTATAACTCTGGTTGAGAGATGGAGGTGTCAAACTTAAATCCTAGATGGTTACCAGCCTATGTCATATTTGGGCACTAGGAGGAAAAGGGGTTCGATTATATTCGAGTGCATTTTCTTTCATAGTAGAGTAGAGTAACTAAGAGTGGATATAGAGGGAGTAGGACAAAGGGGTTTTGTATTCTGTAGCAACCCATAGACCATAGGTCTTGAGTGACTCCATAGATAGTACTTTCCCCTTTGTATCTACATTATTTCCATTCTAGATAAAAGAGTGTAGAGAAACCTCACCTTCCAGCTTAGTTTTCTCCAGAAATGGCTCTGAGATAATATCTTTAAATTTATTGTGATTAGTGTGCATTTTTATTTCACTATTCTCCATTTCCCACATTTTATCTATTACATGCATAAAAATAAAATATGTAATTGCCTATCTCAAATTTGAAGGAATTAACCCTTGATAATATAGAATTCGATTTATTTTAGTAGATTTATTGTGATGAACTATCTAGTGGAATATCCATGGCAATTTAAAAATCATATTGGTATCATAGTAGGTTTCGTTGGGTGTTTGTGGGAAGTTGCAAGGGATCCAAGAAATTGTTTGAGAGGAAAGCCATAAAACCCTAGCCATGACCAATGAATATATTTATAGCAGTCCTTGACATCCAACAAAGATGACATTAATAGGGTTGGAAGCAAATATTGAAAATGTCATCCATAATATGAACCTTCTTATGGAGGCTCTCGAAAACAAGTTTGGAATTAGATAAGATGGAGGTTCCAACCAGAGGAAAATCATGGGATTTGGAAGATCCATACAAGGAGTCCAATAAAGAACCCAAAAAATAGCAGTTGATTTTGAACATCATGAAAGATTCATAGTCTTTATTTAATATGGAAGAAAATGTGGACATCAATTTGTTGAAAGATGATATAAATACTTTGAGAGTAAATTACTTGTTGTAATTGTTAGAGGTTTACTTTTGTGTTGACCAAATAGATTAGGAAAATAAAATTTCATTTGTTTATTTGAAATTAGAGTGTCATGCCCTAACTTGGTGGGAATTCCACATAGAAACCCTCGCTGGACGAAGGTCCTATTGTAACTATGTGGGAGGAAATTAGGGAGTTGTTTCAATAGATATAGGGACATAGTCATGTGGATGACAGTGAAAACACAATTGACTAACATATCTAGAACATGTTACTTTACATGATGGAAAATTTATGTTTTCTTCAAGGAGAGTGACTATAGGTGATAAGAGAGGCTCATACCTCCAAGTTTGCAAGGAAATTTGGTGTTGGTAAGACAATTACCACTTTGTAGAGGTATGCATACTAGAAAAGGATGTAAGAATATGTTACTAGGTTCATTAGAGGATGTATAATTTACTATAGTAGAAAAATTAGTAATAGGAAATAGGGTCCATATCATCCCTTACATGTACCCACTTGTCCATGAGAAAACATTTTCATGGACTTTGTGGGAGGTTTACCAACAATTAAGAAAGGACATGACTACTTGTTCATGGTAGTTAACAAGCTTAACAAGATGTGTGTTCTCACATGTTGTAAAAACACCATCAGGGGGAAAGAAGAAAACCTGCTCTTTGAAAAGACCTAAGTGCATTTTGGGATACCAAGGACCATTATTTCAGACAGGGACAACAAATTTATTAGTGCATTCTGGAATATATTGTGGAAGAATATAAATAGAAAATTAAAGATGACTACAACATTCCATCCACAAACATATAGGAAAAAAAAAGCAGTCAGTAGGAATCTGGTACATCTTTTGAGGGATTATACTTGAAAGAACTTGAAGACTTGAGATGAAAAACTATTCCATATACAAAACTCTAGAATACAGTAATCCACACTTCAACTAGTAAATCACCATTGGGGACTTGATTTGGATATTTTCCCCTTTCACCATTGGATGTAGTACATGGAAAAGAAGGAGGAGTGAAGGAGGATCTCAAAGGGAATACTTTAAGAGAAAAAAAATTCTTGAGAAGATTAGTAAAATCCATTAATACGTATATGATGTGTTGAAGTAGTCATAAGAAAAATACAAGGCCACACATGATCAACATTGGATAGAAAGGTCACTTAGAGTGGGGGACAAAACATGGTTATAGTTGAACAAGGAGAGGCTATAGGGTCTTGGTAATAGACTCAAGGCTTTATGATATGGTCCTTTCAAGATACTAGAAATGGTGAGAGATATTGCCTATAGCCTTAATCTACCCCCATACTTGAACATTTACTATGTGGTGAATGTGGAAAATGTCAAACTTTATGAGCCTTCCATACTAGATTAGGAAGATGATTAGGTAATACCTTCCATAGAGGACTTAGCTCCAGATTCTTAGTCAAAGTTAACAAAGGACATCATTTTGTAGAAGAGGTCCAAAACTAGGAGACATGGGCAACATGAACTTTGTAATATTGGATTTAAAGGAAAGCTTCCAAGCAAGGCTAAATGGTACTCTATGGAGAACATGTAGGAAAACTTTCCTAACCTCATAAAATAAATATTTGGGGACCTGTTGTGGTGAAATCACAATCACCTCATTTTAATTTATTATCTTCATAATAATAATGGGGACCCTTACTTCTCCTCAACAAAAACTTCCAGTTGATTACCAAAAAATTTCCACGAATCCTCCACTAGTTGATGAAGTAATTGACTCGAATCCATCTTCAATCAATCCCACTCTCTCTGAATGTGAATCCCATGATTTTGTTCCCAACAAACCATTGGTTGAGAAAGTGGTTAACCTAATCCACCTCTATTTGGTCACACATTTCCCATAGAGATTGGAGATCATACCCCTCATATTCTTCTCATTTCTTCTAATTCTACCAAATATGGGTGCATCTCTCGCATTTTTAGGAACCCCCTCTAAGTAATGAGGTAATTTCCTTTGATTGGAATCAATTGAAAAAACCTTGTCTCCCTTCTTATATTCCCTTTCAGACCATGGTGAAGGCTTGTTATAAAAACGTTCATCCTACTTTATAGATGAGGAGCCTCTATTACCATTTTATCCTTGACTTCTTGGAAATCTTTGGGTTCCCCTCAACATATGTTCAATGCTCCAAATCTGTTAGCTTTTAATAGAAGAACCAATCAATATTTAAGGATCCTTCATTGGTTACCTATTGTCTTGGAAGGAAAAACCATATGCATTGATGTTATGGTAGTCACAGACCCCTTGGATTTCAATTTTCTCCTAGGCTGAGACCGTGTTTATGTTCTGAACGTTGTCGTGTCCACACTCTTTTGAGTGATGTGTTTCTCTCATGATGGAAAAATTGTGAATATTGATAAACTTTCATGCATTGGTCCTAATTTCAATTATAATCATCCAACTTACCTAAATGTTCCTAATATGTAAGTGGTATCTCCCTCGCCACAGGATAATCATGTGGCGACCTATCCCATTCTTGTACCTACTATTGAAGATGAGCCTTGCTCAACTTATTTTGACATAGACCCAATAGGTGATATGGTAAATCATTTACTGGGGGCATTAGAACTTGATATTTCCATTACATCTCTTGATATGTATCGCTTCCAAAGCATTGTTCTCCCATCTGATGATAACCTCTTGGAAGCCAAGGCCACTTGGTGGCCATGACCAAAGTCCTATGAGTAGAGTTCCTTTTCTTTTTTCAAGCTCATTAAAAAATGAAACATGGTTTCATGAGCATAGTTCTTGTAATCATGTCAAGCTTATCAAAAAATGAAACAGGTTCCTTGAGAATAGTTCTTTTGTTATGTTAAGCTTCTTAAAAAATGAAATGAATCCCCCTCTAATTTGAGACTTTGATTAGATCTCGTAAATTTCAAGTCGAGTCTTCACTTGATCTCATAAATAAATCTTCATTCCATATGCCTATTCATAACCAACAATCTACTTAGGTGAATGAAATGGAGCTCAGGGGGCATATACCTAGAATTAAGTCATTATGCTAGGGGCATGAAACCACTCTCAAGCACAATTTCTCCATGTTTCAAGCTTGTGTAAAAATGAAACCACTCTCAAGAAAATTTTGTCTCTATTTCAAGCTTGTGTAAAAATGAAACCACACAAACTCTCAAGAATACTTTTTCCTCTGTTTCAAGCTTGTATAAAAAAGAAACCTATTCTCATGATTGCCATTTTAACCAACCTATTTCTACAAGATGATCTTGGTTTTCTCATTCCATGATTATCATTTTCTTGGCTAATCATGCACTTTCACTTGGAATTTTACCCTTACTTGGGGAACCATTGTAATGATTGGTCTTATTAGCTAGCCTCTTGAGCTCTATGTGTTTTGAGCAATTTCATCATGACCAGAACTAGTTGCTATGCTTTATACCACTCATTCCTCCAATTGGAGTCCTGTTTAAGGTCTTTTCAGACTCCAAAAAACTGATACAGGTGTATATTGGTGGCCACCCACCTATTCCACCTAGACCTCTAGCTAGTTTCATTAGTTTCCTTGATTATAGAGCAATATACTATTTCTAGCATATTTTTAGATCCTAAACTTCAAAATTTGTTTTAATCCCCTAGACAACAAATTTTGAGGTCAACAACTATCCCATAGCAAGAGGCAGGGGTATACCACAAATATTGTAGTACTCGAAGAGACCTTTCTAACAAGGTATCATATGCATCAAACATAGACCATATAACCAAGTTATGACCTCGAGACGTTGGTTGTCCAACTAAATCCAACAAAGCCCATAAACTCTTGGCATTCCATCTCTTAGGGTTATGGTTTTGGTTATTTAGGGTTTCCCTTCATTTTTCAATAATAAAAAGTCCCTTCAACCTCATTGTAACACAGTTTAGAGGCATGTAGCAATCACATCCCTTCTCATAGATAAGCTACCATCACTCGAGCTAGTTTATTTTGATTCTGTATGTAACCATATTTTAGTTCTTGGATATTAATGAAATGAAGATTTATTTATGTTGCATGTTTGTGGTGATGTTTATATATGTATTATGTTTTCTTCCTGCATAAGTTTGGATCAGTGGTATTAGAGTGGTCTGCTCTTTCTCTATTTTTATTTTCATGTTCCCAACGAGGTCGAGGTATAAGGAGTTGGGGCTTGAACAGGTTGAGCCCTTACAAGACCGACCCCACCAACATTGACAACCTCCCATGGTGGAAGAAATGAAATATGAGGGATAAGGAAATCCTATCAAACTGTTGTTCAAAGAAGCCCTCAAGTGACAGAGGAATGAAATGGTGGAAAACTTTTCCCAGATGCTTTGGTGGATACAAAATGGCAACACATGTTCATCCAACAATCACTTCGTAGGCGTCGAATGCTTCAAGATACAAGTTATCTTTGATATCCCTATATTCGAAGGTCAAATAGATGCAAACGTTGTAGATAAATGGCTAAATCTAATAGAATGTTATTTTTTGGTGCATAATTTCTTCGAAAGGGAGAAGATTAATTTTGCTCTGCTTAAACTTCCCCCCATGTCAAAGGCTAGTGGGAAAATTACTATGAGAGACGGGCTGAGGAAAACTCTTTATGTTTAGTCGTACCCTCTTGGAACATTTTCCAAGATGTTGTCATGGAACAATATTACCCTGTTGGGAGCTATGATGATAAGTACATATAGTGGACTATGCAGCAACAACAAAGGATCAAGTTATGGATGAGCTAACAAATATTTTATGTACCCTACACACAAATTTGGGTATAAAATATTTTGAGAAACATCTGGTTCTCAAGTACCGTAGCATTTTGTATAAATACATTCAGGAAAAAATGGAGTTCATGTACATTTCTTTTCTTAGTGCAGCATACCAATATGTTTCCAAGATTGACCAAAAATTCAAGCAGAAGAAGCAAGACTTTGGATTTGTGAACCCAAAGCAGAGAAAAGGAACCTGCAAGACACAAAGAAAAGGGAAAATCCAAGCCATGACCCCCAAAGACAAATCCTTGAATCGACAAGCCAAGAATAATAGGAAGGAGAAGAAGGACACACGAAAGTGGTGTGATTTCCATAAAACTCCCACTCACAACACAAATGATTGTTGTGAAAAGTAAGCATTGGTGGTCGAGCTAAAAGAATCAAAGACAAATGCATGCTCTAATCCTAACTTGGAACTCGAAAAGGCAAAGCATATCATTGATGCATAACCCACTATGACGGTAGCCACCACCACACTCCGAAAGATGGAACATGAAGATCTGAAATAGGGGGAGCACCTCCTCTACTCAAAAATGTGGGTAAAGGGTCCATCGATGTAGTTCCTCATTGACAATGGAATCCAAAAGAACGTAATCTCAACTGAGTTTGTTAAGAGATTGAAATTGGAAACATTGTCACACCCCGTAGTCATACACCATTGGGTGGATCCAACTTATAACATCAAACCCTTTTTCACATGAGGTATTGTGCAATTTTTCCTCTTTGGAAGTCTGTGATGTTTTATTAATTCAACCATACCTATGGAATCATCATGTAGTATGTGAATCCAGACCTTTTTCTATTATTATTAATTTCGGTCAGAAATTGTACATCATACTAGAGGTAGCATCGCCTACCACCTTTTCTTTGATCTTTGCTAAACAATGTAGTAAGATCATTTCCAAGACATCTTCACCTCACCCATAGGGATACCCCTACACAGTTAGGTCAAGCACTCCATCAATCTGACCTCAAGTGCGCCTCTACCAATGAATTGATCTATTGAAACTTTGCTTTGAAGAACGATGAAATCAAGAGGAACATTCAGGAGATATTGCAGAAAGGGAACATATGGACAATGCATCACCCTACGGGAGCTTGATCGTGTACATACAAAAGAAGGATGGAAATTGGAGTCTTTGTATTGATTATCATGCACTGAATAAAATCGTATATGGAATAAGTGTCCAATCCCATGGATCGATGACCTTCTGGACTAGCTCAAGGGTGAAAAATATTTCATCAAGATTGAATTGAATTATGGTTATCACCAGGCACCAATCAAACCCTCCAATGTGTTGAAGGCAACCTTCAAATCCAAGGAGGGCCTTTTCGAATTGTTGGTCATGCATTTTAGATTGATGAATGCCCCCACAACCTTCATGAGGATGATGGAAAACATCATGCATCCCATCACCAATTTGCCAGTGATAGTTTATTTGGATGAAATATTGATCTCTAACTAGATTTGGGACAAGCACCTACACCATATTCGACATGTCCTCCAAACCTTGAGACAACACAAATCTTGTGCCAATCTGGATAAATGCACTTTTGGTATGACCTAGGTTCAATATTTTGGGTCCATCATTAATGAGCAAGGTGTGCATGTGGACTAATTAGCCCCATAAATGGGTAAGTATATGGGCTCATTTGGCCTCCTAAGTCAGCTTAATCCACCATTCTCATTAGGTTATTGCATGTTTTTTATTATATTTATGCTAATAGAGTGAATTGGGTTAGTCATTATGCCATGAAGTCTAATGTGTGCTTTATGCAGATTTTTGGTCAATTTTGAGACAAAGTCAAAGGTTTACTAATCATTTGGTAGCCAATATTAGAGGAAAACAAGGGAGAGGATTTTTAGAAGGGTGTCCCCCTCATTTATGACCCTCTACCTCAAATCCTCCTTCAGAAAGCTCGGAGCGCAAGCAGCCACATCAATGCATCAAAGGGGCAACTGAGCAAGTGAAGAAGAACTGTTGTCTATCTCTAGTCTTGGGAGCCAAGCCTCCTTGATTTTAGGAGAGTTGTTGGAGGCTTCAGTTGTATAAAGAGGAGGGATTAGGTGCTCAGTGGTTTAGTTGGGTGTTAGTTAAATTTTCGCACTTTTGTTGTAGCTTTTGCTCAGCTCAGTTCAAGCTTACTATTGTGAACAATTTTATGTAACGTGACTATTATTTTGATAATGGAGATGAAATATTTTCTGAGCCAAAACTGAGTTCTTTTAGGGGGCTAAAGCTCTTGGGTTAGGGCCCAACCCAAGCTACACAACACCTCTTGTTTTGTACTTATATGTTTTGTTTCAGTTCATGAATTAGTTGTTGTTAGATAAATTTCTTCCTTGGTTAGAATAAGTTGCTTTTGGTGATTTACATAGTTGTTTCCATTTCAGTTGCTGAAATAGATTAAATAGGGGTAAGATAAAGATACAAAAAGGCCATCAATAGAGCCTAACCTCCTTTTCTCCTTTGGGGACCATGAATTGAGGTCAATATCTGCTTGCTACCATAAACACACAGTTTTGTTTTCCCCATGCAATTTCTAGTGTTATAATTTGATTTAGAGGTTAATGCTTTGCTTCAGATCCAGTTTTTCATGCTCATTGCTATTTCTGCAATAAATCTCTTTCCATGATTTCCTTTCCATATAGCACTATTCAGCATTTTATTTTTCTAGATTAGAGTTTAGGTTAACTTGAGATATTGTTCTATTTTTTATGGTGCAGCTAATTATTTTCTTGCTTAGATTTAGTGTTTTGATTTGCAGCTCTCTTACAATACATCTCTTCTCATAATAAGTAAATAAAGTCTCCATCACCATCTCTTTTGCTGCATGTTTCACAGGTCTTTCACAACCTTTCACAAATCTGCCCTAATTCCTGCACTTTTCTCATAAGCTTTCCTTTCGTCTCTTGAACAAATACAACCATCATTTTCTTTCCTAATCATCCTTGATGAACTTCAAACTCCTTCACATATCCATCTAGTCTTCAGCTACCCTTTCCCACCATTTTTTCACCTTTAAACCCTCTAAAATAGCTCTCGGAATCCTCCTGTAGATCCTCATGTAGATCCTGTGTAGCCTCCTGTAGAATTTCTTGTACGTGGCTTTTTGAAGTCCAATTGTAGGGGAAGCCTCTAGAAGGTTACCAGAGGTCTCTTGGACCCCTCCACACTTTCCTACACCTCTACAAATCCCAAAGTTTCCCTCCATTGCCACCTTATCACTGCCACATCCATAAACAAATAAATTACATGCATAATAATTTCACATAAAATACACAAAAATCCAAAAAAAATGTTTTTTCTTCTTTCCTTCTAGAAACATCTTGAATAGATGTAGTTTACTTCCTCAGTAGGTAATGGAACTCCTTTCCTATATTTTCACCTCTCTTCTTGCAAAAGTAGGGTTAGTCAGTAAACTAGGGTTTGCTAGGTTTACCTCACATTTCAATCTTCTTTCTCTTTCTAGAAGTAGAATAGCTTTTGTAGAGTAAGATTCCTTTCTATCATCACATTTAAATCTTCTTCTGGAATTCGTAGAAGTTGGCTTGAGCTCCTAGTGATCTCGCACCAGCTGACCAAGTGACAACCTGTAGTAAGAACTAGTACTTGTGCATACAACACTGTCACTTCCAAGTTTTTTATGAACTACCGGGGTAATAAAAGTAAAGTAGGAAGCCCCAGGAGTTGCAGCATTATTGCTGCAATACTAGTGCTCACCATGGACCCAACTAATATACAAGTTATTCAAGATTGGCTAGCCCCGACCACTCTAATAGAGCTCTGCAGATTTACAGTTCTTTCCAATTTCTATTGTAGGTTCATGTTTGCATTGTCTCATACACTTGGCCTTCGATTCAAGTCACCAAGGGAAGAGAAATATTATTATTATTTTTTATTTTAATTTGTTTTTCGTTCTGAATCCCAACATAAGGATTTTTTCGAGTTGAATTGTCACCTATGCTCTACACCAATGCTCACATTAATAGACCTGCAACAACCATTTGAAATTGAGACAAATACCTCTAACTATGTTATTGGTACATTTCTTACCCAGCAAGGGCATCCGATGGAATATCACAATGATACACTTTCAGATATAGTTCAAATGTATCCCACCTATGACAAGGAGATTTATTCCATTGTACAGGCTTGCCGAGAATGGAATCATTATATTATGGGGAAGGAAACAATCATCCACACAAACCACAGACCCCTGCACTTCATACAAACAAAAGGAAAGTTGCAGAATGATCGCCATCATAAATGTTCCACATATGTACAACAATTCCATTTGAATATTAAGTACATGAAGGGAAACACCAATAATGTTACAAACTCACTTATTTGACTGTTAGTTATGGCATTGATTGTTCTAATTGAATCTTGTGTACACGAGACTTAGGGATGGTGGCATATTTAAAAGAGTGATCCAAAATTTGACACCAAATACCATATACTCCCGCAAGGAAAGTAAGTTCCAAACTTTCACTTCCAATGTATTCCTTGAAGAGGGCCTCTACTAGGATGATTTAAGAGGTTCACTATACTCGGACCACTAGAAATTTCGGGGTAGAAAAGACAATGGAAATTTTGCAAAAGTATTTTTATTGGTCAAACCTTTGATATGATGTTGGGAAGTACATCAGATCATGCACTACCTGTGACATTGCCAAATATACAATCAAGAATCAAGGCATGTATACTCCTCTACCTAGTCCTAGCTAACCCTGGGAATCCATCTCCATGGATTACATGTCAGGGCTTCCTTCTACCAAGAATGGAAACGACTATGTTTTCATGGTCCTCGACAATTCTCTAAGATGGCCATTCTAGCAACCTGCAAGAAGAGCATCACAACAGAATCCACTACCAAACTGTTTTTTCAATGACTATGGGTACACTTTGGGATCCCATAGTCCATTATACCATATCAGGACAATAGGTTCCTAAGTACATTATGATTAAGCCTCTAGTCATTGTTGGATACCAAGCCCACTAAGTCCATGAGCTTCCACCCCCAAACTCATGGCTAAAAAGAGGTCGTCAGTGGGATGATCGTGCACAACTTGTACATGTACAACTCATATCATCCATACACATGGGATGAAATCCTCCCCTATGTCTAGCACAACTACAATAGATATCTCCACAACTCAAATGACTGTATCCGCTTTCAGGTGGGGTAGGCATTCCAACTATGTCCCATTGATGTTGCCATACCATTTACGACTACTTAGGAAGATTCAGCTCATGCCCACTCCAAAGATGAAAAAGCTACCAGCTTCATTGAATGCATTCGGCACATTCACCAATAGGTCCATAGCATATTGGATAGAGAAAATTCTAAGTATAAATAGTGTCATGATCAAAAAAAGGTGCCACACAAGTTTCACGGGGGTGACAAAATTTGGTTACATTTGCAAAAGGATCATTTCACTCGAGTCCACTCCAATATGGGAATTATACCATCACTAAGGCTGTAGGAGACAATCCTTTCGAGATCATCATTCTACCATTCCTTTTCTTGCACCCAGTATTCAATGTAAACTAGTCATGGCCATACTTTCCCCATCATTAGACACATTAGACATTGTTGAACACCTGGCACCAACAGAGCTCAACCCAAGATGTATCAAATAGGACACAACTTATAGAATCATGGACAGACTATTAGGCATAGCCTGTTGGAATATAATCCTAACATCTACATCTATTTTTTAGCTTAAGTATCCTTGACTTAGCCACATGCACTAAAAATCATGTTCACACTTGGTTCTTGGTAAACTAGCTTTGTGGACCAACTTTCCTTTGTTTTTTTCCTTTAAAGGCTTAATATTATGGAAATATTGGTCCAACCACTTTCCTAAACCATTTATACATCTAAGTGCATGTTCACACCTAACCACGCCTCATCCACTTGAGTTATTTGAGGATTGGCACCCCACATGAAGATTCCCCCTTAAATTAAGGGAGTTGGTCCCCCATACCATTTTAGCATGTTTTAAAGTTGCCTTCCTTGGAAAATGCGCCCCTCCTCATGATTTCCACGTGGCTGATTGTTGGCATAGGTTGAATTGAGTCATTGTTGCTATTTTAGGCCTCTCTTTAGGTTTTTTTAGCCTTTTCTAGTTTTTTACTAGTTTTTTCCTAGTATTCTAGATTCGACAATTTCTATATAACCACCTCCCTTTGGGATTAGAGGTTTGGTTTCTCATGTATTACTATTGTTCATTAATTTAATACATTTATTTTATGGAGAAAATTCTTTCTCTGCTCTCTTGAATATCAGCAAATCACTTGTGTTTAGTTTAACTAGAATTCTAGATCTATCGGAGTTTCTACAAGAATTCCACATGGTTTCAGAACTAGTTCAAATCTAGTGGATTGTACATGGTTTTATTTGCAGGTATAGATAATCAAGAGGTGAAATAAGAAGAAATGGATCATCTCTCTCATCCCACAAAACTCGTTCTAAATCCTTTCAATTACTTCGAATGGAAGACAAAGATCACTCTACTCCTCCGAAGCAAAGGGCTATACGGGGTAACAATGGGAACGGAGAATGAACCGACTTCTGCAACGGAGAAGATCAAGTATTTCAATAAATTAGATGAAGCAATTGGGCTGATATGCCTATCAATTTCCAGAGAACTCCTCTTTCATGTCAGCGGAGCCACTCCTCCCGATGCAGTCTAGATCACATTGGAAGGACTATTCGGCAAGCAGGATGAAATGAGAGTGCATCAACTAGAGAATGAACTCATATCCCTCAGTCCAACTCATTTCAGCAACCTACAAGAATACTTCACCAAGTTTAAATCCCTCCTCATTGAACTTGATGCATGTAGAGTCAAGAAAGAGGAATATCAACTCATCCTTTCGATTCTCTCGAAATTAGGCCTTGAATATTCCGTATTTGTATCATCTTTTCAAGCATCTAAATTGACTCAGGAAAAATGGAAAATGCCTCCATTGAACGAATTCATTGCAGCATTGACTCAAAAGCAAGCAAAGTTAGTCCAAATGGGTGCCATCAGTTGTTCAAAGAACCAAGCACTTGTGGCTACTAATGCTCCAAAGAGCAGTGGAAGAGACAAGCAGAATGGGAAGGGTAAATTTAATGAATCAAAGAAGGAGATACCTATACAATATTCAGAGAGATCTCCTTTGCCTAAGGGTAAGAAGAAGAAGGAAATAAAACTTTGCAGCTACTATTCCAAAGGTTTTCATCCTGAAGAAAATTGCATGAGGAAAGCAATCGATGAGATGGCTAGGCAATTGCAGCAACACACTCTCATTGTGCTAGAGAATGCAAACAAGAAGGATGATAACAAAACGGGATATGGGAGAGGGAGATCACGAGATGGTCATGCTTTAATGGTTTTCACGTCCATCCATCAGCTTGGATCCTTGATTCAGGTGCATCAAACAATATGGATGCATCAAAAGATGAATTTTCCTCCATCGAAGAAAGCACCATATCCCCAATTTACTTGGGAGATGCCACACCCACAATGGTGCGTGGAGATGGAATTGTAGACCTTCAAGGGGGCTGCTTCACAAATGTGCTTCATGTTCCCTCATTGTCTGCAAATCTTCTCTCGATATATCAGATCACTAGTTCCAGCTTTGGAAGGAAGGTGGAGTTCACTCTGGACTTCTCAATGATTACTGACATTTCCACGTGCTCACAGCTTGCACATGGAATTGCAGATCATGATTCTCGTTTGTATTTATTCTCCCACTTTGTTCCTAAATATATTAACACTATATTTTTGTCAAAATCTAATGATATCAGCAGGTTATAGCATGAAATATTTGGCCATATAAACTATAATTACTTACACCAACTCAGCAAGGAAAACATGTTAGAAGGATTGCCTGCTATTAAATTCAAAAGCGGTGTATGTCAAGGATGCATTTTTGGCAAGGATTCAGAGAAAAAGCTTGACAAAGGGAAGGCACAAAGAGCTTCTTCACCTCTTGGGCTGATTCACAGTGACATCATGGGCCCATTCCTGCAGCCTTCAATCAATAAGGCTCAATATGTACTCACCTTCATAGATGATTTCTCTCGCTTTACTTGGGTATTTTTTCTGAAATTAAAATTGGAAGTATTTGAATGCATTATACAATTTAAAGAACTTGCTGAGAATGTGTCTGGGTGTAATATTAAGATACTTTGTACCGATAATTGGTGGGAGTATGTCAACAAAGATGTGCAACAACTTTGTATTGATGCAGGTATATAGCTACAACACATAGTGCCATATACACCACAAAAAAATGGTGTCACGGAGAGGAAAAACCAGTCATTAAAAGAGATGGCCAATTGTATGCTACAATACAAATCATTAGCTCCTAATCTATGGGCTAAAGCTATTAATTATGCAGCATACATTCATAACTACATTCCTCACAAATCACTGAAAGGCACCACTCCATTTGAATGTAATTGGACCGGTAACAAACCAAAAGTGTCACACTTTCACATTTTTGGTTCACGAGAATGAGCTCACATTCTGACAAATAAGAGGAAGGCTTTGGAGCCTCAAAGTGTTGAAAGTATCTTTGTTTGATATGCTCACATTATGACAGATAAGGGGAAGGCTTTGGAGCCTCAAAGTGTTGAAATTATCTTTGTTGGATACCCTGACAGTGTCAAAGCATATAGATTGCTGGACTCCCACACTAAAAAGTTCCTTGTAGCTCGAAGTGTGAAGTTTGAAGAAGCATCACTACATGATTTTTCAGTTGACCCAGCCGAGGAACCACTTGTTGCCACTGATGAGGAGGAGTCTAAAAATTATTCAAGCACTTTAGACTAGCCATTAGAGAAGCCTCTTGGGTTTGATTTAGAGGATGAGTAGCAGGTCATGGCTACTCCAACTTAGCTACCAACTTGGGCAGATAAAACCCTGCAAGATGAGGGTGAACTAGTCGATGATCCTATGGATGACTAGATCACAGTTTTTTGGGGCTCCTCAAGCCCTAGATACCACCGAACCATTGCTTCCCATACATTTCTATATGAAACTTGGTTTAGATCCACAGTCACACTCTAAGGCTATTGGAAACCTACTTTCGGAGGCTTCCATGGATGAAGAGTACTCTGCTCTCATGAAAAACAACACATGGGACTTCATTCCAATTACGAAAAGAAGAAAGCTTGTTCGATGCCGATGGATCTATCAAACAAAGATTACTGCAGATGGTGAGATAAGAAAGTAAAAAGCTTGAATTTTTGCAAAAGGATACTTACAGGTACATGGCATAGACTACGCATAGACATTTGCACCTGTTACGAAAATGGACTCCATTCGACTCGTTTTAGCCATTACTGCTTCTTGCAGATGGGAAGTTCATCACATGGATGTGAAGAGTGCATTTCTTCATGGAGATATCAAGGAGGATATATATACAGACCAGCCATAGGGATACATTCAGAACTCTTCCCTCATTTGTAGATTAAAGAAATCTTTTTTATGGCCTAAAACAAGCTCCCAGAACCTGGTATGCAAAGACGGATTATTTCCTGCTTTCCATTGGATTCATTCGATGTCAATCTGATTCGAATTTTATTTGCTGCAACATGATGATTCCATTTTGCTGATAGTACTTTATGTAGATGATTTACTGATGACAGGGAACCTTACCTCAGCTATTGATTCGACAAAATCAACATTTCACAATCGATTTCCCATGACAAATTTGAGACTGTTCCACTACTTTCTTGGTCTTAAAGTTTCTCAGTCTACTTCAGGGATCCAGATGGCACAGTCTAAGTATGCATTAGATCTACTTGTCCAATTTCAGATGATAGAATGCAAGACAACATCATCTACCTTTCTTTCAGGGACCAGATTTGAGGATGAGGGTACTACGCCTTTGGTGGATAGTACATTGTATTGACAATTGGTTGGGAGTTTGTTGTATATTACTCACACCTGACCTAATATATATTTTGCAGTAGGAGTTTTTTTATAGATATATGCGAGATACCCATGAGCTTCACTGGAAAACTGCAAAGAGAATCCTTAGATATGTGAAAGGTACTTTTAGTTTTGGTATCTTTTATGCTGCAAATTGCCAACTTTCACTAATTAGGTACATAGATTCTGATTGGGCTGGCAATAGTATAGACCACAAGTTGACCTATGGTTATGTTTTTAGCTTTGGTTTAGGTCCCTTTTTATCAAGAAGCAATCCACGTTTTCTTTATCTACAGCCGAGGCAGAATATAGAGGTGTAGTGAATGCAGCTACACAGGTTGTTTGGTTGTGGGGGCTTCTCTTCGGGTTTGGTATTCAGTATACACTTCTAACTATCATATTTTGTGACAATCAGGGGTCCATTCAGATATTGATTGATCCAGTTCAAATGCAGAGGACCAAGCACATCAAGATTCACATGCATTACATTCGTGAGCTGATCTGTGTCCGAGTCATATCACTACAGTACTGCCCCACTGAGCAGCAGGTTGCAGACATCTTCACCTAGTCTTTTACTGAAAAGAAACTTTTAGAACTAGGAGCTATGCTTGGAGTAGTGGAGATAGCTAAGTAGGATCTTTTATTTATTGTACCTGAGTACCTAACATGGCATCTTAGTTGGGACTCAGTTTAGATAACCAAGTTAGGATGAAGGGGGGTGTTGGAATATATCCTAACATATACATTTATTTTTTAGCCTAAGTATCCTTGACTTAGCCACATGCCCTAAAAATCATGTTCACACTTGGTTTTTGGTAAACTAGCTCGGTGGACCAACTTTCCCTTATTTTTTGCCTTTAAAGGCTTAATATTATGGAAATATTGGTCCAACCACTTTCCTAAGCCATTTAGACATCTAAGTGCATGTTCACACCTAACCATACCTCATCCACTTGAGTTATTTGAGGATTGGTGCCCCACATGAAGATTCCCCCTTAAATAAAGGGATTTGGTCCCCCAGACCATTTTATCAGGTTTTAGAGTTGTCTTCCTTGGGAAATGTGCCCCTCCTGATGCTTTCATCATGTATGATAGTTGGCCTAGGTTGTCTTGAGCTTTTAGGCATCCCTTTAGCTTTTCTTAGCCTTTTCTAGTTTTTTACTAGTTTTCTCCTAGTTTCCTAAATTCGACAATTTCTATATAACCACCTCCCTTTGGGATTAGAGGTTCGGTTGCTCATGCATTACTATTTTTCATTAATTTAATACATTTATTTTATGGATAAAATTCTTTCTCTCCTCTCTTGAATATCAACAAATTACTTGTTTTTAATTTAACTAGAACTCTAGATCTATCAAAGTTTCTGTAGGAATTCTACACAGCCCAACTTGGTCCAATTTTTGGTCAAATACTCCGCATTTCGAGGAGTGGAGTGTGTACAAAGGTGAAATTCTATTCATCGTGTAGTGTTTAAGAGCTTTGGAGTGGGTCAAAAGTCCCTTATTTTGTAACGGGCTTCGGGTATTAGTCCATTATTTTGTCGGATCCATGGTATGTGGACCATGGTCTTGTAATAAGGGGGCCTATATAAAGAAGATGTAATACCTTATTGAAGATAGCTAAGAATAGATATAATTTATAGATTGATCATATTTTCTATCTTGAGTCTGTATTTTTGGGAAGGCTCCGCAGCTGAGTGCATAGAGACCTTCAAGGGTCTACAACTGAGAGTGCAGACCACCTGTAGTTGGGTGTGTAGGTCAGATAAGTCTATGTATTGAATATATTTGTTAATAAAGAAAGAAATTTTGGTGAAGTATTGTGCATCTTCCCGCGTTCATTATTTGTTGTTATTAATATCATTATGCATTTTTTTATTGAATTATGAGGAAGAGTACATGTTATACCGTTCTATGTTATGTTTATGCATTAAGTACGAATCTGTGAAGTTAATAATCAATGTGAAATTATTCATTCATGTGAAGTTGTAGATAGATATAAGACATAAGTGAACCCATGGGCACCAGAACGCGGATATCCCTCTAGCTGCAGATTCCTAGTTCTGCAACCTCCCATAACATCTTTGGGTGAGACTACGATTTGCTTGCAGTTCATTCCCGAAAGGGCCAGTGGTTGAGGGTTTTGTTGGTGTGCAGTACCCTCTGAACTTGGGTCAAGCCCCCTTAAACCAACAAATGGTTCCATTTCTGGGAACATGATCTACTTAAGGGATATGTTTTGGCGCCCTTCGTAGAAATAAATCGAGTGGGTTGAGCAGAAAGAAAGAGAATTTGTAGAAAAAGAGAATAGAAACCGTTGATTATCAACTGAAGAATGGTTGCAGAAGTATATCTTGAAAGAGAAATATGAAATATTCTATGGTTTGTTCCATATTGAATTGTACGAGTGGGTATCTAGGTTTACCAAACATAAGATTTGTTTCAAGAACACCGAACCTAAGGAGTGGAATCTTGAATTGATATGGTGACACAAGAACGTCAGTAACAATATTGCAATGGCTATTGATTTATTGATTGATAGCATTTTGGGAGGATTTATCACTGAGTTTGTGATAGATGTGATTGTATCCTATAGCAAAGTTGAACGAATATTTTTCAAATTATCGTGAGGTATGTTCTTAAGATATTTTAATCTTTGGATTAAGATGTTATTGTGTGAAAAGGGAATTTTTTGAATGCAGTGATAATAATGTTCAGACGAAGAGGAAATAAGCTTGAACTAGGGTCTACATGAAGTGGAGGATGATATAGAATAGATCTGAAGAATTGCATTGATACTGAATATAACCCCTTGTTAGCAGGATATGAGAGTGAAGAAGAAAGAAGTAAGCCTATAACCCCATGAAATTACCCTCCCATCCTAAAGGCACGTTGAAGCTAGGAGTTGAGAAAACTTAGGGCACCTTTAGGATTCCCCATCCATCCACCCCCCTTACACCCAATCGCCCTCCCCATAGTTCTCCTACACCCCCAACCCCCCCCCTCCTCCACCTAGCCCTCGAAAAATGAAAATGATTGATCACATTAAGTTGCCTATCTTTAAAGGACTTGGATCAAAGGATCCTGACTAGTTTTGCTTTGTAGTTGATGCAGTACGAACAACAAGATAGATCACTAGTGACAATGTAAAGAAGGCACAACTTGTCATGTCACTACAAGAAAGAGAACTAACATGGTATATGAAATACTCTTATGCAACTAATCCGACTTCTTCGTTTGATGAAATTAAGAGAGCATTAGTATCAAAATTCAAGAAGCCAAAATTTGAATCATAGTGCATTAGGGAGCTAAAAGAAATCAAATAGGCAACAACTAATTCTGTGTGGGAACTGGATCAACAATTCAAGGTGTTAATGGGATAAGTGAGCTTTATCCTACCTCCAGAACAACATAAGGAATGGTTCATAGCCAAATCATGACTCAAGTTGAAGCATTGGAAATTGCGTTGAAGATGGAAGCTTCTTTGATTGGAGACACTCATGCATGAGAACAACATATACGGAGTCAGCTAAAAAATTTGACCTTGGAATTGCAGGATCTCAGGAAAGGTAAAGAAATAATATCAAAAGTATGGTGTACAAAATGCAAAGCAGAGGGTCATTATAAGGATCAACGCCTTATGTTCAAAGATTATTTGGCAAGTGGAGCACCTAATTCAGTAAACCTAGGTCTATGGTGCAATATTTGTAGAACGAGAGGCCAACATCACTCTGAAGATTTTTACCTATTACATAAGTATGTGCAGACCCCAAAGAAGCTATTTTGTAACTTTTGTAGATCACTAGGACATAATAAGAATATTTTTTGAAGTTATTACTTGATGATGGAGCGCACTACTGATGCTTATAGACTACAAGCTAAAGTACATACACATGAGGAGACAGGTCAGTACGCTGGTTGAGGAGGATTTCAAGGATGAGGATGAGGAGTTGGTTGAGGATGTGGCCAGATTATTTGTTATAACTATGGACAAGAAGGACATTTCGCAAGAAACTATCGAAATCCTACGACAACCTACATCTATAGTAAGTCTTTTGATCATGTGATAGAAGAATTCCCCGTCCTTATTGTGAAGATGCAGGAGAAAAGAAACCAACAACCTGGAACAAATAATCAAATGATGACCACTAAGCTAAGGGAGGATCAATCGCGCATCGAAATTGTAACAAGAAGCGGAGCTGCAACTGGAAATGATAAAGCCAATGAGAAAAGAAAGTTGAAGCTACATGGGTAAGAAAAACTACTGAAAAATCTACTGCATTTGATATCCTAAAGGAAAATAAAGTATTCAAGGAGACCAAGCGAATATTTATGGATGTTGAAGCCTCAACCTCTACAGTGCAACCAACTTAGAAGGATAATTGCAAGATAATACTAGTTGCAACGCAAGATGTGGATCTGAATATTTTGAAGTCTTTTCTATAGAATTGCATGAAGTTGTTGAGACATTAGAAGGCCATAGAGAGATTGTAGGAATTGATAGACTCTTGTACTCCTAAAGAGGTACCCCAGAGTGAGATGCATGCAATGAATAATCTACATAGACACAAGAAGTGGACTAGAAATGAAATGAGGCTTATAGACCAGATTGAGGAATACAACATGGATCAAGTTATCTCAGATGTAGGATCTGATTCCAATTTCTTGCTGAAGAAAATTTGGGAACTGATGGGTAAGATGAAGATGAAATGGTCCACTATCTAGCTGGAGATAGTGAATCAACAAAATATTTTCCCTCTAGGAAGATTGTCAGGTATCGTAGTAGACATTGATGGAGTGTGCGCAACCATTGACTTCAAAGTGATTGAGATTGTGGATGACAGTAATCCCTAACTCCTACTACCTAGATTGGATTTGGCATTTTCTAACATTGTTATAATTAACTTGAAGAAAATGAAAATGATATTTGAAATAAATAATATGAGATTTATTGTTCCATTAGATCCATCGGAGGGAGAAAGATATACTAAACATGTCAAAGAAGAGTACAACACATATGACATGGACAAAATTTATCAAATAATAACAAAAGAATAAAAATAGATTAACCCTACTGCATATAGAAATCTAACTTGCGAGCAAGATAGTTCCTGCACTTTAGATTTAGAAGAGGAATCAGAAAACTGGCAGAACATGTTGCATGAAGTGTCTACAAGGCGATGTGCAATGATCACTAAAGCAATGCACTATATAACAACTAAGGTATGTGATTTACCTTTGTATTATGGTTTGGGTAATATAAATATTTTCTTTAGAGATTATGAAAGACAGGTACCCGAATGTCAAATATTGTTAGTCTGGATCAAGTACTGAGGGCTACTCCTGCTAGATGTTGGGGTACTCTTAAGAAGAATATAGGAGACTAGAAATAATGTAGAAGATTAATGTGGGTTAAGATTTGGTCAAGAAGAAATAGAGCTCGTAGATAAGTATGATGACCAGAATGATCTTAGAGACCAAATAAATCTCTATATGGTAGCTTGGGGAGAAATTTTGCGAGAAGAATGGGTGCATGGACTCATTTATACCCTGGAGACAATTCCTCAAAATTGATATTTGGAAACCGAGCTTCTACATGGTACTGCTATCTAGGCATAAATGGTTGATGTATTTATAAAGACATTTATATTTGAAGATGATTGACCACATAGAGATGCATCTTTGATATAGTTAAGAAGAAGATTTTGTAGAACAAAGTTCCAGCTATCTCACAACCTGATTGGGTTGTGTAAATATGTAATGTAATGGAATGCTATAATCTCAATGCGAAAGAGGATGAAGATCCTCTCAATATTGACATCAAAGTATCAGAAGGTCATCGCAAAGTAAATGGACCTAAGATAGAGATGGTTGATATAACAAGGCCATTAAAGATGAAGAAGGTGAATATAAGGTGAAAGGTTGAACCAAAGTATGCAAAATTGGATATTACTAGGATGAAGACATAGTCAACAATATAACAAATATCTTGCATGAATATCAAGAGTTGTTCCTCACTAAGTGTTCAGATATGAAGGGCATAGTAGGAGATTTGAGAGTTATGTGAATTTGTTTGAAGCATGATGTGAAGTTTGTCAAGCAGATACCTTATAGACTGAATCCAAAATATAAGGAGAAGGTGAAAGAAGAATTAGACAAAATGTTATCAGATGGGATAATTGAACCCGTCGAAGAGTCTGAATGGGTAAGTCACATGGTGGTTCAGGAAAAGAAGGAAAAAGGGGAAATTAGAAAATTTTGTGTTGACTTAGGAAATTGAATGATGCATGCCTAGATGACCCCTTCCCTACAACATTAACATATGAAGTATTCGACAATGTAGGAGCATAGGAGGCCTATTCTTTCACAGATGGATTTTTAGGATACCAGCAGATCATAATTGCGCCAAAAGATAGACATAAAATAACTTTTGTGATAGAGTGGGCTTTTATCACTACATCGTGATGCCTTTTGGATTAAAGAATGTACCTACTCTATTTTCCAGAGCTATAGTTGCGGCCTTCAAAGAATATATACACAATTTTATGGAAGTATACTTCGATGATTGGAAAGTCTATGGGCTATTAAAGAACCATGTGGCAAGCTTAAGGTTGATGCTAGATAAGTGTAGGTAGTACCCAATCTCGTTGAACTTGAAGAAGTGCATATTTTGTGCACCATTTGGTATACTATTGGGACATGTAGTTTATAAACAGGGATTAATAGTGGATCTCATGAAGATCGCAATTATTGTGAACCTTATAGCACCAAAAACAATGAGACAACTACACAGGACATTGGGACACACTAGCTACTAAAGGAATTTTACAAAGGGGTATGCATAGATAATTGCACCAATGGAAAAAATGTTGAAGAAGGATGTGACCTTTCAATGGAGTGAAGAGTGCTAGAAGATCTTGGATGTACTGAAAGAGAATATGGCAACTACACCTATTCTAGTTTTCCCAGACTGGAAGAAGGAGTTCCATGTACATGTTGATTCATCTTGCATAGCATTAGGTGCAGTGCTAGCACAACTAGGAGCAGGATAAATTAATCATCCAATAGCATTTTCAAGCAGGAAGTTGTCCAACACAAAAAAGAACTATAGCACGACAAAAAGAGAGGGATTAGCTATTGTATATGCATTACATAAGTTTAGGCACTACTTGTTGGGGGCACATTTCAAAATGTTCATTTATCACTCCATGTTGAAATATTTGGTGAATAATCTTGTTTTAGGAGGAAAGATCTATTGATGGTTGCTATTATTTCAGGATTATGACTTTGAAGCCAAGGAAATTGAATATTGGGCCTGATTATCTATCAAGAATAAATACAAGAGAAGAACCCATAAATATTGAAGATAACTTGACTGATTCATAATCATTCACAATTAGAGTCGCAGAAGATCACTTCACATATATTATTCAATTTTTGGCCACAGGAATGGCACCCATAGAGTATCCTATGAGACAAAAGAAGGAGTTGGTGGTTCAAGGTATTGATTTCTCATTAACTGTTGGACAGTTGTACAAAATGGGACTAGATGAAGTACTGCGCAGATACGTCCCTGAACACGGACAATAGAGTATTTTGATAGAAGTTCATGGAGGAGTTGTAGGTGGGCACTATGCAGGAAAAGCCACTGTGTAGGAAATCTTGAGAGCTAGCCTATGGTGGCCCACAATACATAAGGATGCAAAATAATTATGTCAAGCATGCAACGTATGTTAAAGAACAGGAAAGCCATCTAGAAGAGATGAGATGTCGCTAGTACCATAGGTAGCTTTGCAGGATTTTGACAGATGGGCTATTAACTTTGTTGGACCTATCAATCCGCCAAGAAAGAAGACTGGTGTGAGGTATATAATCACTACTATTGATTATTTGACAATATAGGTCAAGGCACAACCAATGAAGGATTGAAGCGCATAAACTTCTTTGAAGTTCATTTTGAATATATATTGTCAAGGTTTGGTTGTCCAAAGTTCTTGATGAGTGACCAAAGCAAACATTTCTTGAACAAGACCATTGAAGCACTAACTAAGGAATTTTATGTTTACCACAAGAGGAACACTCCTTATCATCCTCAGGAAAATGGAATAGTGGAATATTTCAATAAGATTCTAGAGAATGCACTGACCAAGGTATGTAATTTGAAAGATGACTGGGATTTAAGGATTCCATTGGTGTTGTGGGCATATAGAACCACATGCAAGAAATTGACAGGGCAAACATCGTTTAGGTTGGTATATGGACAAGAGGCAATTATGCTTATGGAATACATTGTGCCAAGTTTGAAAATTGTAGGTGTCATAGATATTGTAGACCTTGACATAACGAAAGAAAGAATGCCGCAGATACTAGCTCTAGAAGAAGACATGTTCATAGCAGGGTTCCATTAGCAAGTGCAGAAAGCAAGGGAAAATCCTGACATGATAGGCATATCAAGAAGAAGACATTCGAGGAAGGAGATATGGTATTATTATATGACAACAAATTCACGAAGTTCCCAGGAAAATTTAAAATACATTTTTAGGACCATATATCATAAGCACATCTCTGATAGTGGTGTGGTTTAGCTCATGATGTTGAACGATGAGCTGATCTGAGATGATTGAATGGTAGAAGGTTGAAGATATACAGGGGCAACTTTGTGCCTAGAGCTTTGCATTGAAAAATGAAGGGAAGGAAGTCTTAGTGCCACTTGCAGTTGAAAGTGGGCACGGAACTATAAACTACTCTAGAGAAAGGGGCTTCACCGAAGGAATATTACTGTGAGATACTCAGGAGTATGATGTAGTCTGAAGGAACTATGAAAAATAAAAGGTGACTATGCCACAAGGAAAGGTTCACCGAAGTTGGCCAAAAATATGACAATTGGAAGGAAAAATGTACCGTTAAAAGGAAATTTCCATTAAGGGGCACGGGTGAAGAGAATTTATGAAGCACAACTGGTTGCATCTAGTCCCATACCTACATTAAATGAGAAAATATTAAAGCAATCATGGGTCTGGGAATTCAAATTCATTAAAAAACCATATCCCAAGCCACATTTGACACTTTGTTGTCTGGAGAAGTTGTGAAATTGAATCTAAGTGTGAAGAGAAGAGAGCTATTGTATGTCTAAGGAGAGTTTTGAGGAATTGGTTAAAAAAATTTCAGAAAGAGGATTAGCGAGTATTATGAAGGAAAAAGAAACACCCATGTCCCTAAGGCATGTGAGGTTGCCCAGAAAGCAGGTGCCCATAGAACCAAAACCATATAATAAGTAGGAGAAGAGACCAGCTGAGGTCTTTTGGGTGAACTCAGAACGTCCCCAAGAAAGAAAAAATAGAAGGAAGTGCACATGAAGAAAAAAGAAGATAAGGGGAAGAAGCTTGTGCAGAAAGGAAAGAAGTCGATGCAAGAGAAGGTACCTGAAAATATCAATGATAGTGAAGAGGAGGTTGAATTTCACCAGATGGAGACATGGGATGAAGCTATTCATGTTGTACTCCCACCTTACATGCCACCAAGAAAACCAAATTCCAAGTCGGCTAACGAACCAAAGGAGGGAAATTTTTCCATGTAGACTCCATTGTTGTTGGAGAAAGTGTTGTTTGATAGTGAAGTATTGGGGAAGAGCCCCTAGCTGAAGATGGAATATTGGGACTTTAAGATTGGAGAAAATACCCACAATTCGAACCAAGTAGACATATGAAGTAGGTTTGGTACCTAGAAAGTAGAGTCATGAGGCTCAATCTGTACTAGTGAACTCCAGGATTACAGAAAGTGGGCCTCTTAAATACACTGAATGTGCCACACTTCAGCAGAAGCATGTCCAGTACAATTTGTGTGTGATAGCTCCTTACACTAGTACATGATGGATGCATCTAGCTAGGGACGAAGATCCTGATCAATGAGATTTTAATAAGAAGAATCACAACATTGCTTCATCAGGGAAAATACCTTGTAGATGAATTTGTGGGCAAAAATAAGGACACGGAGATGGCACAAATGATGAATGACAAATTTATACTAGTGAAGAAATCACGTCGATGTGATATCAATTCCATCGATGACCAAGAAGTGTGTTTCACCATGCACATATTGGTAGGTAAGATAATGAGGAAGTGCAAGGCCAATGAGGTTCCTGCAGCTATAGTATCTTTGGCTGTGCAGTGCAGCACATGGGTCAAATTTAACTGGGTTTCCTATTTGTGCAAGGAATTTTTGACAGATTGTGGGGAAGCACAAGAAGAAGGGAAGATGTTCCACTATGCTTCCCTAATAATCCTCATCATGCTAGTTGAGTGGAAAGAACTAGAAGACTCACAATTTCCATCTATCAAGGTGGATGTTTGTGAAGAAGCGAGTTCCTCTAGGTTACTAAGGAGTTGACATACACAATAGAGAATATGATTTTATTTGTCGTGATGCCAATGGATCTACACATGGTGATGAATCAACATCCAAGGTTCTCACCTAGTTTATATAAGTAGTATTGTCACATTGCAGACTTCAAAGTGGACTTCCATAGAGCCTATGTGAAGGCAGTGAAGGACCCAACTAGGAAATGGCACCCATTATTGTACTTAGTAACTACAGGTTATTTTCTCACCATAGTACAACAATGGATGACTCCACCTAGTGGAGCGGCTGGAACATAGAAGGGTACCCCACAAGATACAAGTACAAGTGGCAAGGATGCAGAGATAGAAATAGAGAAGACATAGCAGGAGCATGAGGAACCCTTTAGCGATGTAGAAGTATGATAGGAATCATATTTTATTGTTAGAAGGAGAGAAACAAAACCTAGGTAGGAAAGAGGAAAGAGCAGAAACAAGATAAGTCCAAGGGCATAAAAGCACTTGTCCTCACTGATGGGGACATCAACGAAATCGGAGAAAAGGTCTTGGAGATCATAGTAGAGACCTAGGATAGAATTGATGACCACTATAGAAAAATCTTGGTTGAGGTACATCATGGAATCATAGAGCTAAAGGCATTGCCATAAAAAACAAAACAACCAGAACAAATAACTCGACCGCTGTAGGTAGAGCAAAGAATAGAAACACAATTCCACGTTAAAATTTTGCAAGTATTAAATGGGGCACTACAGTTCTACACAATTAAGGTCAAAGAATGAGCCAAAGCATGGAAGATTGTCAACATAAATATTGTTGGGCTTCCCATTTAGGTCTTGCATGAATTCCATCAAAGCTTTACAACCGAGCTGGAGGAGTGAGAACAACGAACCTCAACGTTGATGATGCAGGTGGAAAAGGAGAAAGATGTGCTAAATAAGAAGATGGAGTAGGTGGCTAAGCAATGAGATGATGCATATTAGTGACAATAGAAGTTAGAAAAATCCATCGAAGATACTTGCATCACAGTCCTATACGTGAAGGTTAGTGAGGAGGAAGCACAAGTAAATAAGGTTGCGAATCTCACCCTCACGATCAAGGAATCAAAGAATACACTGGAAAAAATAAAATTCTAGTATGAAGTGTAGAAATTAGAGTCGCAAATGAGGTTGCAGTCAGCCATGCCACCAGAAGTGCAGGAGCAGAGGCAAAAAGACTTAAAGGCAACACTAAAAGCCATCTCCAACACAGTGGCGAACAACAAGAAATTAGTGGATGACATGATGCAGATTTGGACCTCATTGTAGGAAGATCCAAAAATCCAAAAGATGGAGGAGGAATTATACATGAAGCAGAAGAAGTGCAACAAGATCTTGGTAGTTTTAAAGGCCCTACGAGTCTTGCAAAAGCTCACTAATATTACTAAAGGAAAGAACCTCCAAAAGTAGATAGATGAACTTCAGAGGAAGGAGCAAATTTTGCAAGTGGGGAATCTGCCATGGTAAGATGACACCCTCAATTTTCTTAAGCAGTGAAGGAAAGGCTCAAAGAGTTGATGAATAAGGAGGCAAAAATACTGCAGAAGGTTACTGGCCCAACCATAGAGGCATTATTTGAGGAGGTGCATCGAGGGGAGAAACAAATGGCAGAGCTAGTACATCAGTAATTTAGTCTACAATGAAATTGTAGAAAAAATTAAGGGAACCGTAGCTGAGTGACTTAGGACAAGTCATGGGTGAGTGTTCGGGTCCTGTTGGGCGCAACCCAACTTGGTCCAATTTTTGGTCAAAGAATCTGTATTTTGACGAGAAGAGTGTGTGAAGTTGGTAAAGTTCTATTCATCGTGTACTATTTAGGGGCTTTGGAGTGGGTGAAAAGTCCCTTATGTTGTAATGGGTTTCGGGTATTAGTCCATTGTTTTGTTGGATTCATAGTATGTGGACCATGGTCTTGTAGTAAGGAGGCCTATATAAAGAAGATGTAATACTTTGTCAAAGAGAGCTAAGAATAGATAGAATTCATATATTGATCATATTTTATGTCTTGAGTCTATAATTTTAGGAAGGCTCCATAGATAAGTGCATGGAGGCCTTGAAGATTCTACAACTGAGTGCATAGACCATCTGTAGTTGGATGCATAGGTCAGATAAGTGTATGTATGGAATATCTTTGTTAAAAAATAAATATTTTTTGGAAAATCATTGTGCATCTTCATGTGTTCATTAATATCATTATGAATTCTTTTTATTGAATTACGCTGAAGAATTCATGTTATACTGTTCTCTATTATGTTTATGCATTAAGTACCAATCTGTGAATTTTATCATCAGCGTGAATTTATACATATATGTGAATTTGTATATAGATATAAGACATAAGTGAACGCATGGGCACCACAATGTGGATATCCCTCTGGCTATAGAAACCTAGTTCTGCAACCTCCCATAACCGCTTCGGGTGAGACTGTGATCTGCATGCAGGTCATTACCAAAAGGGCTAGTGGTTGATGGTTTTTTGGGTTTGCAATACACTCTGAACCTAGGTCAATCCCCCTTAAACCAACACACATAGATTAAGAACACCCATTAGAAGAGGATCTAGTTGCATCAAGTTGTCCAAGCAGGCCAACGCGTTCACTATGACAAGTGGCTCATTGGGGACTAGGTTCAACAAATATTTCCTCACCACATGGAGGCTCTTCATGTAATGGGAACCATTTATTCTAGGGGTGATTTTAGGGGCGAATGTTCGCCCTTTGGCGAAATTAAGGGGTCTTAAATTTTTAGTGGGCGAATATTTTGTATCATAGTACATTTTTACTAATCACCTCAAATAGCCCACCTTATTTTAAGGGAGAGGGTAAAAAAGGTAAATTTAGCCCTTGAAATTAGGAGTTACAACCTTCCATTCGCCCATTTTCAAGAATAGGTTTTATTTAAGTGAATCCTATGGGCCAAAGGCCCAAATACCATATTTATAAAAGAGGTATGGTAAATTAATAAAAATATAAATAAATGAGAGGTATGGTAAATAAATAAAGCATTTTTATATTTACTCCATAAGTCACCTTATATACATGCAAGGGTGTAAACAAATAAAAATATAAGTAAAGTGGAGGTATGGTAAATAAATAAACGTCTTTTTATACTTACTCAAAAGGTATGGTAAATAAATAAAAATATAAATAAACTAGACGCATGGTAAATAAATAAAACCTCTTTTTATATTTAGTCCATAACCCTCGTTCTATTTACGAAGGCTCAAGAAAGAGGTTTTATTAAGTGAATCCTATGGGCCAAATACCATATTTGTAAAAGAGGTATGGTAAATTTAATAAAAATATAAATAAGCTAGAGGTATGGTAAACAAATAAAACATTT
>APFE030185703.1:0-20514 GCA_000404065.3 Pinus taeda
AGGTAATGCACAAAAGATACACAGAAATAGGAATCAACTTCTCTTTATTAATCTTCAATCCTGATTACAGACTCAAAACCGCCCTACGCACTCAGCTGCAGGGGTCTGCGCACTCAACTGCGGACTCTACTTGGCCTCTGCCACTCAGTTGTAGAGCCTCTTCCTACTACTACGGCCCAATACACTTAGACCCCTACTCTAAGCTTGAACCATTCATATTCTTTTCTCTTCTTCCCTTCGCTCCCTTTACAACTTAGAGCCTCACTCTATTTATACAATTCCATGGTCCACGGACCATGGATAGGATGACATGACTTTACATTACATTACATTACTTTAGGGTTGACAACCCTATGACTTAACCTATACTTTGCGCTCCGCAACCATAAATCTCAGAGTCTTACAAAACCTTTGACTAAAACTTGGGCTGTGAGCCCCAAAACACGCCATGGGAGGATTCCATGCCCAACACAATGTGCAGTTGAAGAGAAACTAGTCTTGGGATGTTTGCATGTCAAATAAGTAGAGTGCAAGGCTTAACATATGCTACCTAGAAGGGAGAAATGCACAATTGTTGTGATGGGGGTGCATATATGCTCTCAAGTCAACTAAGTATTAATCAACAACAAGAAATGAGGATTGTGAGAAGATTAACATGCATAAATACATTCATTTGCAATGGTTACTAGAATGTGAAAGAACTTGTAATATGAAGTGATACTATAAATAAATCATGTAAGTAAGAAACGTCACATGCAAAATATAAATATAGCAAGATGAACACTTGTAATGAAAATTAGATAAAAATGAAACTTACAAAAGTAAAAACAATGAAAGTGAAAGTAAAAATGAATTAAGGCAACTATGAACAGGGAAAATTTTAAGGATGAAAAATTATATTGAAGTTTAAAAACATTGGCGAATCTCAATAGTCCCTAATATGAAAAATATAAAATGTATATTGACATATTTGTAAAATTATTCAAATTTATAATGATTATATATATTATCTATTTAATGTTGACTATTTTTAGGGTAAAATAATTTTATATTGTAAAATTTGGGCAAATCATTTTTAGAAAAAAATGGAGATTGGCGAATATTTTTTTTTGGAAATATCATGGAAAATTAACCCACCTACGAATATTAGCCCTTAAAATTTTCCATGATTATGAAACTTACCTAAAATAACAACACACATGCAACAAAAGACTCCTTGTGCTCAAGAAATGCACAAAGATCTAAAGATGAGTGTGACATGAGGTTTAAGATAACTTCTTATGTAGCTAAGCACTCATAGATCTAGGGTTAGGGTTTTCGCACACATGTCGAAAATATAGGAGAAATGGTTCTTTAACTGCCACTTGCAACAACACTAACTTTTGAAAGCATGCCCACACTATCAACATGTGATTTGCATTAGCTATCCATAGGGAGTGAGTAGTTAGTTATATCATAGAATTATGTAATTCACTGGCACAAGGGACTAAATAGTCATCTGACACAAGATACAATGTAATAAACTATCAGAAGGAGTTGAACAATTCACTGCCACAAAGTATTTCCCAATCCCTATTTTCAAGGCATGCACAATTGCTTCCATCAGGAAGTGTGTAGCTGTGAGTGACAAAGAGTTATTTTCATCATGAAGTGCACAGTTGAGGGCTACAAGCCCGACATGTGAGAATAATAAGTAGTGAAACTTAATATTACTAGAAGATGAATTAACACTTACAAAATCAAGGCGAACGGTGACTTTAACAATTAAAAAAAATATTTCACAAGACCAAAAGGAGACTCCAAAATTGGATATAGAAATTTTTTTGGAGGGGTTTGTAACAGCTACAACATGAGCCAATGTGCAAGTTTACTTGAAAGTAGAGGCTAAGATAACAAAAAATTTACAATAGGCAAAGGTAATCTTACCTCCAAGTGATTTCCAAGAATATAGTGCCTGAATTTTTCAATCACTTTAGCAAGGAAAACAACATGTGTTTCGATGAAAGAGTATTTAAACTCTCCACCTGATAAGATTTGGGTCATGAAAGCAATAGGATGCTCATTTCTCTTATCACCTTTATGACTAAGGATGTAGGAAATGGCTTGCTCAGTTACATTAGTATAAATAATAAAGTTTTTAGCAAATTTTGGTTTAGCTAAGACAAGTGCAAGAGTGATTTCTTGTTTGATAGAAATAAAATCATGTTGTACAGAATCATCCCATTTCTATTCAAGATATTTATTTGTTAAATTATGGATTGGATTTACAATTTTACCAAAATAATTTATGAAATTTTGAATGAAATTGATCTTACACATAAGAGATTGAATTTGTTCTTTTTAATTTTGGGGTGGAATATTCTTAATTGCAACGAATTGATTTGGATCAATACTAATATCTGATTGTGAAACAACATGTCCCAATGATTTGCTTGCAATGACACCAAATATTGATTTTTTGAGATTAGGTGAGATACCAAATCATCTACACTAAAGGAGAATACGTCTGTTCTGATAAAAATGATCATTTAGACACTTGAAGTAAATAGTCGTATCATTGAGATATATATAAATGATCTTCTTGATGAGGTCATCAAAGGCCAATTACATGGACCTCTGAATTGTAGCACCTACATTGATCAAGCTGAAAGGCATGCATTCATAGGCAAAGGTATCCCAACAAGTGGTAAAATTGGTTTTGAACTTGTCATCTTTCTTCAAGTGTATCTGGTTGTAACCAAAGAATCCATCCAAAGGTCATATCATCTAAGATCCTATAACTTGTTGTAGAATCTGATCCATGTTAGGTAAGGGGAAATTGTACTTTATCCTTACCTTATTTAGGAATTGTAATCCACACATAAATGAATGTCCCTATTCTCCTTTCTTACCAAGACAAGATTGACTACCCATTCTAAATATTTAACAAGAACAATGATATTAGCATTAAGCAACTTCTCTAATTATTTTCAAATGGTAGCTTCTATGTAGGATTAACTGGTCCTTGTCTCTGCCTTATGGGTTTGGAATATTGTTTAGTTGAAATAACATGTTGTATGATGCCATGATAAAAATGATGAAGACCCTTATATGACTAGGAAAAGATGTTAGTGAATTCCTTGAAAAGGAAAATGAACCTTTGATTTTCTTGATCAGTACATTGTGCCCAAATTTTTAAGGTCTTTGGATTTCTAGGAGTCCCAATGTCAACTAAGATTATTTCACCAATTTTCCTTTTTGATTCTTCTCTATGCTCATTTTTCAATGAGGGAACATCGGTGGGAGAAAATGAGCTTTCCAATGGAGATAATATAGAAGGATACTTTTTTTGTTTTAGTGATATGATCTATTTGTCATATATTATTTGATCTTGAATAGAAAAAAATGATTTCATCATCTTGAAAGAATTTCTAGTATTCTTCATTATTTGGGAGATGAGTCTTGTAAAAATATTGAAACAAAGAATCATGCTTATCAGGTAATTTTTTATGAGAATGACTTGAAGCATAAATAAACAAATGGTCCCCTAAAGCATTAAGCTCTCTACGGACATGAGTAATATTAAAAGTAGTCAATAGAGAGATTTTCTCCCAAGTCAATTTGGCATAATTCTTCATAAACTTGTTAGAGGGAGAGTAAACTTTCCTAACAAGGTTGAAAACAAGTTTGGAATCACCAAAAGCAACCAAATATCCACATCCCTATGCGAGAGCTTATTTGATTCCGAGAATAAGGGCTTCAAACTAAACAACATTATTGGTACAATAAAATTCTATTCTAAAGGTGTATTGGTGCATTTTACTTTGAGGAGAGTATAAAAAAATGGCAGCACCATTACCTTTGCTATATGAGGCACCATCAAAATGTAAATACCAAAGTTGATCATATGGTTGAGGTTCACTTGGTAGGGGACCGTACTCCTTTGTGAAGAGGGAATAAACACCCATTTCCTCTTCAACGTAATTAACATGAGGTTGAGGTAAGCCTTCAATGAAAGGAGTGATCTAACCTTTTTAACATTTCTAGGGATGGTCATATGTGTTCCTTACAATGATAAGTATCCACCCCTATAAACCTACCAATCTTGTCCTAATGTGATGGAATAGTTTGAAATTGGCATCTTAATTACCTATGTTTTACACATAGTTCTAATTTCAAGATGGGAAAAAACAACCAAGGTAGAATCTTTGATTATGCCAATATATTTTTTAGTGAATTATTGAAACCTACTATCTTCCATGGATGGTCATTAATACACTATAGGCCAATCTTTTCCATTATGATCTTAGGCACAACATTTTTCCTTGAACCCCAATATACCAGACAAAAATGTGCAATATTATCATGGATTTTCATTGATACATAGAATGGGGAGGTTCTCTTGGGATTGGAAGGATTGTTAGTAGCAAGAGTTGGAGAAGGTTTTTCAGGTCGAATCTCCAAGTAATTAATGGGAGTAGGAAAATTCCCTTCAAGGAATATTTTTATTTGGATTTGTTGCTCAAGAATTCTGGTCATATCAAGTAATGATCAACTTTAATGTTGGCTATTTGAGTCAAAATATTGAAGCTAGGTGACTTAGTTGAAGAAGAAAAAAGGGGAGAATGTATAGTTTGAGTTGAAACAAAGATATTTATAGGTGAATGGTTAAAAGTGGGATATGAGGCCTTTTTATTTGAATGCTACTTGGAAGATTGTTCTTTGGCATTACGAGTCTTGTAGGAATTTATAGTTTCGATAGCTACGACATCCTTTCCATCAACCAAATCAAGGTTTTCCATGGTAGGATTAGAAATTTTAGCAAAAATTCTATCCCTCACACTTTTTAGAATTTGAAACATTTTCCCATTATGATATTACTCACAAAAGTCACACCATGGGTGAGAAAAGGGAGGGACATGTTGGTAAACCTATGCCTTGAAGTGGAGGCTTCAAATTGAGAGTTAATTCTTCATTCATATGTAATCAATCTATTACTAATGTATTACATGAATTCTAATATTGAAGTCATATCTATTTGATTAGCTTGACCGTCGAGATGTATGCCCATTTGTTTGAGCTGCTCTTCATATTCCAAGCAATTTTGCGAGGATGATTCAAGGCTAGTAGCATTTTTCTCTTCTAGTCATTGGAAATTGGGAGGAGGTAATGCACTGTATTAGTGAATCATTAAATCTTGGATATGACAGTGGATAATCTTAGGAGTGTGATTATAAATTTTAGTAAATCAAAGGTTAAGGGTTTTAATGTTTTCCCCCTTTGGGAAGGAAACATTATTGTAGTCATGTAATAGATTGATTAGACTCCTAGGTTCAACATAAGTTGATTTAAACCAATACCAAGTACTAAAAGTTATCCAAGGGATTTAAAAGAAACCAAATACAACCTTACCTGAGAGAGAATTAACAAATAGTCACATACATGTGTCATTGTCATTTTCCCCAATATTGTGGCAAACATTTGATAAAATAATCAAGTGTTTATTTACAGTAATGATGCCACCAACAAAGAAATTCGGTAGGTGATCTTTCAATTTTGGAAGAGTAGCATGCATAGGTGCAAGACTCAAAGGGGATTTAAAGTGCCAACAATTGTGTTAGCATCCTCCTCAAACTGAAAAAGTCTATATTTTTGAATGACTTTCGCTGGATTAGTTGTAGGTTGAACAAGATTGAAATATGAATAAATATATCTCATTGAGATAGTTCTAGTAGCAATAGAACCAGAACCAAATGCAAAATATTTTGAGGGTATGGACCCCTGAGTCCCAATTGAGGCTTGACCCAGTGGTCTATACACGATTCGTTTAGCTAGTGAAGTAGTTTGAGGTGAAATTATGAGACTCTATAGAAATAAAAGGTGTGCTTCAAATTCTAAAAAAACTTGACAATGTTGTATTTCCTTAATAGGGGGATATTTAGGAGTATCACCACTAAACCTTTGGAAGAAAATTCTCATTATTCATGCAAAAGTCATTGATGAGGATTGTGTACATGTTGGCATTCATGTTTAGCTCTTGGTCATCATCTACATCAATTTCATGAGCGATAACATATCAATTGTGATTCAATTTTTGGATATTGGATGTGTTATTTAGAATAAATAGAGCAAGGAACTAGTGATGTTCCTTTGATCATTCAAATGGGGGATAAGGCCAGGTTATTGATTGGATCAAATTGTCATTAGTCAATAAGATTTGAAAATAACTGAGGTAATGAGACATAATGCTCTAAATTTGTACCTAATTTTCTCTTGTTTCTTTTTAAGACAATGGTTTGTGTCATAAGTGAGAATAATTTAAATTATATAGATATATATAGATATAGATATATATATCTACAACAAGAGTAGTTGCTAGAGACATAAAAAATAAAAATTGAAAAAAAATTGATTTAATAAAAGTAGTGAGCTAGTCAAAATTTGGGTTCAATGACCCTGAATTATATAGAGCATAAGTTGCAACAATTTAGAAAGATAAAGAGAGATTGATGAGATAAAAAGTAATAAAAGAATGATATATGCACAATAATGTTGATGCAAATAAAGGGATGATTTTATTAATAATATAAAATATACAACCAAAATCTCAAAAAGTAGACTTCTACAAAAGTGTTTGACTAGTCTCAACACAAACTACTGTAATGTAAAATTAAATCATATACACTAGGCAAGAAAATAAATAAGGATGGAAGTTGTTTAAATACATCAATCAAATGCAGTTAAGGGTAACTTCTTCTCTGCAAAATGATATGTGTTAGCACTGGTTAATGAAATACCATGCCTTCCAACAATAATTAATATATAATAAAATGCAAGATACCTAAACCATTCCTTGAATTATTAATGGAGCCAGATTAATTTTCCTCCCATTGGTGAAATGAGATTGTTGTCACCATTAAGATAAATTTCTATTTTAATAAAGATAAAATCAAAGGCTAGCCTATCTCTTATATGTCTATCCATCAACCTATCCCTATAAGGCCTTCTATCCCTCCTTATTCCTAAATTTTCATCTCTATTCACTCTCCCTCTTCCTTTGCTTATGTTAAAGAAGATCATACAGAAAATGCATTCCGGAAAGTTACTTACAATAGAAAATAATATGGAATTCATCATTCTCAAATCAATAAATTATGTGAGTCTGAAAAAGAGAAATAACAGTAGGGAATGAAATTGTGATGGGAAATGAACTACGTTGGTGGGTTATCATAAACAATCTATATGAACACCAAAGATAACTAATTAAAAAAAAATACCATTTTTTCTTTTTCAAATAACTGCTAAAGAGATAAAAACATGAAGAAAATTCAGAGGCTAGATGATTCTCTCATATCTATCCTCTTTGGAGATTTACAGAGGCAGAGATAGAGTTATTATTCTTTGAGACATGCAAGATTTTCATAATTAAAAGATTTTTTTCCTTGTTTTACTATGACAACCTAACTAATGTCAAATGGAATGAGAACCACGACAAATGCATAACATATACTTAAAAGAAAGTACAATCTACATGATAATTTTTTTTAAATTTAATAAATTATCATGTATAATCAAATATCATACATAACCATTACATTTGTCAATAATCAAGACAATGCACAAATGTATGTATGTATGCATTTGACAGAGATGGAACATAGTCATATGTAACGTGAATATACTCCAATAAAAAGATTAAGGGATTTATAAAAAAATGTTGAACGTAGCAAACAAATCAAGCACCTTGGGCATGGAAGTGATTGTGGGTTTTCTTCTAAGACCACCTTGTATCAAAGGCTCCAATGGGTGGAAAGTATTAAGTTAGCCAACTAAAAAATTAGGAGTTTGATAATTTGAATTTAATAACTAAAACCTTTTAGTGTTAGCCACAATTTAACAGATCAAAGTGATAATTTCTGGAACTAATTAGCCTTGGAGTGAAATTATTAGTGAAATATATGTATGTCATATTAATAAAGCATGTAACAACATATGTAGTGTAAGGAATTTGAGCTTTAAAAATTTTCAAAGCTCCAAACATTTCATCAAAAACCTTGAGGCATTGCCTGCATGAATCTTCCTTTTTTGAAGATTAAACCAAGAATTTGAGGTGTTGTGTTCCCGAGGGTATCCTCAAGAGCACTGCACAAATAATGTGTAAGGCTTCAAAACCAAATAAAAACAATTGACCCACATAATTGTATTCTTAAATACACAAGGAGAGCTAAGTCCTTTTAATGATTCAAGAGCACCCTTCTTCCTTTAATTTATTGAATAACAATGGAGATACTGACAAAAGAAATGTGTTTTAGTTGAAAACAACCACTCTAATAAATTAATTGGGAACAAGAACAAAGTGGGTAGAATTAACTCAAAATAATTTCCAATTTGGTAATGCAAGAAGAACATTTAAAAATATACCTAGTAACTTGATGAACTCAAGGAAGAAAAATTAAGGTTTCCATACCATAACACTCAAATTGTTTCTTCCTATCTTTGGTCCAGAACGAGGGTTTGTCAAATTTTTCTACAGGGTGATCGAATTCTCAAGAATTATTAACCCCTAAAAATTCACGTGGTGTGGGTAAGAGGAGGCACAAGTGGAGTGCAAAGGTCAAGGATGTCATGGTAGTGGTGAGTGAATGCAACAATAAATCTCGGGGTGAAAAGTTGGTATGATAATTTGAAACACAACGTGAGTCATGGTAGTGGTGAGTGAATTTTATCCTCTTCCTTATAGATATCTTCATCTATTATTGCTACAAGTGTAGGTATTTATTCGTAGCTACTAAATGTATATCTATCTCTTTCTTTTGAGAATACACATGAACATGTAGAGGATAAATGGCTTATTATTTTACTGTTCAATAGAATAACAACTTACTTGTAGACTACGTCTCCTTATTATCTCTTTCTTCTGAGAATACACATGAACATTTAGAGGATAAATGGCCTATTATTTTATAGTTCAATAGAACAACAACTTACTTGTAGACTACATCTCCTTATTATCTTCTACATGGTGATCAAAAACATGCTCATTAGGAAAAGACTCTTAGATATTTGGAGTGTCTTTCTTTTAGGGTGCCTTCAACTTCTTGTTTTTCATCCTTTTCTTATTTTTATCTCCAGGTTCATTTCATAGATGATCGTCATTAGCTTGATCCTTTATACCAAAGGAATCTTCCTTAATATATGATTCTCTATTTGTGTAGCACATTTCTTCAATCTTTACTGGTGCCTCTTGTGTTTTTCCTCCATAGATAAATTGCAACTTGTCCAACATTTCTTTGGTAGTCTCACTGCAATTTATCACTTTATCAGAGTATATATCTGATATCCATTTCAAGATGATATTCTTTGACTCTATATTATATTCATTCTTCTCTCCATACTCTACAAAAAACCATACATCTAAACCAAAATCCATTAAATAAACATTCATTCTTACCTTCAAGAGTAAATAGTTTGATCCATTAAAAAATGGTACTCCATCTAGTGTAATCCAATCTTGGTTAGTGATGATCCATTTAGATCTACCTTCCAGTGGTAAAATTGTTCCTAAAGTAACCTGCTTTGATACCAATTGTTGGAAACTAGGTTATACTGAGAAGGGGTGAAACAATAGTAAGGTCCATTTAAAAAATTATTACCATAATTAAAAATTTAACCATTCAACAACATATCATGTAAACATGTCATAAGATACACACCCAAATCATAAATATCATACATATGTTTACACAAATATTTTAATGTGGAAACCCTTCATGGAGAAAAACCAAAAAAACTCTATAATCTATAGAAAACCATACATCTAAACCAAAATTCATTAAATAAACATTCATTCTTACCTTTAAGATTAAATAGTCCAATCCATTCAAAAATGGTACTCCATCTAGTGTAATCCAATCTTGGTTAGTGATGATCCATTTAGATCTACCTTCCATTGGTAAAATTGTTCCTAAAGTAACCTGCTTAGATAACAATTATTGGAAACTAGGTTATACTAAGAAGGGGTGAAACAATAGTAAGGCCCATTTAAAAAATTATTACCATAATTAAAAATTTAACCATTCAAAAACATATCATGTAAACATATCATAAGATACACATCCAAACCATAAACATCATACATATGTTTACACAAATATTTTAATGTGGAAACCCTTCTTGGAGAAAAACAAAAAAACTTGTTTGTATTATGATGTAAATCAAAAGAACCAACTCCCTATTTTTTTCTACTAGCACCAACTAGCCAGAAGCACCACCACCCTATTTATCAAGCACCCATTTGCAAGAGGCATCGACCCTCTATTTGTTTCTTAGGAAACCACCTAAAGGAAACACTAACTACTTAATGTGCATGCACCAACTTAGTGAACTATGCAAACCCCTATTTCATCTCATTTTCAAACTTGGATCCATTGATGCTCTAATCATATTAAAATTGTTGCTTTCTCTACTTTGGTTGTCACTCAACCTAGTATATCACAACATAGTTAGCATACAAAGTCTCTGTCCCTTCTCTGTACAACACCTCACGATCTGATCACAACTTTTCTAATCTACAAAATTTTATCATAGATATAGCCCATCAACCGATCCTTACAATCTCAACCTTCTTAAGTAGCCACACACATAACCTCAACCAAATCTCTTCCCTTTTCCATACTCACTCATAGCACAATACCTTATGCTTAGTCTTTGTCTTAACACATCAATGAGACAAACTTGTTCTTCTTGACTCTCACTACTCTCATCTCTCAACTTATGTAACTCTCAGCCTTTTTATTTTCAATATATCAGCCAACATTTTATTTACAATTGCTACATCATTTATAACTTCCCTCTTCAAATGAGTTTTCTTTTACTGCCACTTAGAACAACCTCATTTTTCTAAGCTTTGTTAATCACACATGCTCAAGGAGAGTACTCATTAATTGTTACACTACTCAAGACATAAACTTTAGTAGTCTTTTTACATCTCGAGAAGGTACTTCAATATGGCTCACCTAGTTCAAGACATAAATCCTCATAACTAATGCAATCATATTTAATATACCACATTAGTTTCTCTTATCTTGTTCTTCCATTCAAATTTTCATATACAAACAACCTTGTTCCATTTATACTTAATTACTCAAGAGAACCACCAACTAATTCTCAACAATTAGTATGATTTTTATAATTCCTACACCCCAAAATACCATGTGAATCAGTCCATTTTTCTACCTTTGAAATTTCTTTTATTGACTAGATGAATATTCAACAACCTTGAATGATTTTGCTTCAACCATATACATTATTGCTAAATTTGGCACTCCAAATGCTAAATTTCAATGTGCCCCCAAACTTTGGCTCCCAATTACATGTGACTAGAGCCTTAAGACCATATATTTAACCATTTTAGTGCATTCATGTGCTAATTTGACTATGCCATGTGGCACCCAGTGAGTGGTCCATGTATCACCCGAAAAATGGCACTTGAAAATGCCAAAATTTTGTGCCTTGTGTCACTTATATGGAGTGTGCAATGTCATCATTCAACCATGTGTCACCATCCTAATGATACCATGTCTTTTATTGAGCCATGAGACTACTATTAGAAATATGTTTTCAATGACGGTGAAGGCAAAGAAGATGATTTCAAAGACATAGGTGGTTGCAAGAAGAATGCTAAAGGTGCAGAGACTTTGGAGCCATTTTTGGTATAGCGGATCATCTCAAGTACTATTGGAAACTACACAGATGGATAAAGTTAAGAAAGATATTTCCAATGGTATATTGATTTCTGAAAAACACCTTTTGGATTAAAAGTTATTGATAGTCAAAGTTATGAAGGTAAAAGTCAAACCCTAAGGGCCCCACAACACAACCAACAACCACATAGGTGTGCATGTGGACCACATGGAATTTAGCTCACACTAGACCTTGGAACCTCAAAAGGCAGGGGCCTTTGAAGAAATGGAGTATGTGGATGGGTCAATGCATGAAGATGGGTTACACTTTTTGGCAAGCATACAGATTGGGAGGGAGATAAAAGAAGCTCAATCGAGCAATAGTTTAACCCTTGATCAAGCTATTTGAGGGCTTAAAAATAAACTCTCTATTGAGCTCCTATGTAACTTTGGGTTACATAGGACCTTGATCAACCTACATGCTGAATTAAGCTATTTTTAAAAAATTCTTACTAAAAACACAACAAGGACTTTATACTTTGAAGGGCTCGATCGAGCTATAACCAAGTCAAGAGCTCAATTGAGGGTTTGTTAAACCCTCAATTGAGATATTTAAAATTTTATTTAAGCACTTGATCAAGCTTTTAAGTGCTCAATCTAGCTATTGAGTGCCTAAAAAACAAGGTTTTAGCTCCCCTTCTATAGATTGCTCTGCAACATTAGTTTCTACCCTAGTGGAAATTAGGCAAAATTTATCCTTAAGTGGTGAAGTTGATCATGATTGGATTCGTGAAGGAATCCTCTATCTAATGGCATATAATTTTTACATTTTTGAATTTATATGCTATTTTTCATATAATTTCTTTTAAACATAATGCTTGAATTTTTTTTGAACTATTTCAAGGGGGTTGAATAAAAAATCAATAACATAAAATATACAAAATTCAAAAAATACAAATATATTCATTTATGAGGCCTCTTAAAAAATGTACTCTTGATTTTTGAATTTATTTAAATAGTAGATTTTTTTTTTTTTTTTTTTTTTTTTTTTTATGTGAACTCATGTGTCTGCAAAATGCAATTGAAATATTACTTTGCCAACTTTGAAAAATAATAAAAAAAATATAATTTTTCATAATTTTTTTTATTACGCATAACTTCTCTCTGTGTAGATCATGCTCATAAGTACTTTTTTTAAAACTTACACATTTTAGACTAAGTAATGTTATGTGAACACACACATACCTCTTAAGATGTGTGAATGTTTGCAAGGACAAGCATTTTATTTAATAGAAAATTGATTGATTATACAACACTAATTCTTTTTTTACAAAAGAACATCAATAGGACAACAACATAATTCTCCATAAATTGTCTTTCTACTATGAATCAAAATTCACAATGCTTATATGAATTTTGAGGGATTCAATTCAATAAAAGAGTAAAATTTTGAAATTCCATCACCACATTTCACCCAATAGCGTAACCTATCTTCATGCATTCAACTAGATATCATTTTTTCTCAGACCTTAGATCCCAAACCTCAGAAGCCCATGGATCTCAAAAGAAAGCCCTTAAATATTTCTATGAGATACACATTGAGTTACCGTTGAGATTTTTTTCTTGAGATTTGCAACAATTAACAAAGACAAGTAACAAAAAGAAAAGCAAGAAACCTTTGAATAATATGGCAAAAAAATAAGTCTCGATAAACCTCATTCTATTCTATTGGTGATGTGGATATGATAACATGGATGAACTAGAAGAATACACATGGAAAATTTTATTGGCTCACATAGATGACATAGAGACATGGGTGGATGATGATGTAAGCATGACTTTAGTAGTGACATGGCACCTATGAGGGAATGACACATGGCATGAAAATTCAACATTTTGAGGTACCTGAGTGGACCAAAAATGAGTGACACATGGCACCAGTCAGTGAGTGACACATGTAACCCTTGCAATGGTGGTAGATAACTTCTAGTGAGACATCATGACTAGTGGTCATTATTAGAATAAATTCAAAGGAATACATGCGTGACTCTCCTAGATGACAAGGTTGTGGGATACGTTGGATCATATGTGGCACAAAAACTCATCTTGGTGAAAATATGATTGGCAATCATGTGTCAAGCAAGTGACAACACATGATGGCAGGATGATGTAATATCAAAAGAAACTTAGACCCAGTATGAAGCCTCCTTGGAAGAAACATAAGGATACACATGCAGTAAATTCAAAGAAATATCTCTAGGACATTATGGAATATGATGAGGTGGACATATCATCTCAAAATTTTTGTGATTGGCCCATGTGGATAATTCATCTCAATGACCATTTTATTGGCACAGTGGAAGAGTGGGGGACCCATAAAACACCACCTTAGAGGAAACAATCTTTGCAACAATGCAAGGGCATACATTGAGTTTATGCTCAGAGAGTTTTTCCCAAGGAATAAGAGCTCGAAGCTAAATTTTAGGCACCAACATTATTTCATGTGACCAGATCCTTAAGACCATATCCTTAACCATCCAAGTGCATCCTTATGTTGACATCATGTTGACCAAGTGGCACCCTAATTTATCCACATGTCACCTCGAAATAGCCCACATGGCCACTTGAAAATTCCAAAACATCCTACCATGTGTCACTTATATGGAGTGTGCCACATTAACATTTAACTGCATGTCACCATCCTAATGCTACCACATCATTTCCTAAAACACAATACTACCACCTAGTTGCATGGGTTAAAGATTGAATCTGTAAAAGTTTCGATAGTAATATGGGTCATCATATCAACTTATTTGTAATCATTACGTGATATCAAATGTTGATCTACTTGTTAACTTTTACACTAGATATTGTCTAATATTGGATATGAATCATTGATTTGCACCCTTTTCCACCGTTGGATCATATAAGATGTAGAAAAGTGCATTAACTCTTGTGCACATTCTCATATGATGACCATTGATTTGAGATCAATGGTAGGAGGGTCCCCCTCCATGTTTGTTGTTTAACAAAGGTGGAGGGGGTGTCCACACATTGCCACATATGTGACTAATATTTCTTTACTTTTCTCAATTCGCATCACATCCCAAACTCCACTACATTTGATCCAATGATCCATAATTATTGCAAGGCCCACCCTTACTTCTAATTGTTAATACGAGGGGCATATGAAATTTGGAAATATGGAAAACCATGAAAAATTGGAACACTTACCTCTGACAGTTTTTTGTGCCAATTCATCAGCCATCAATACCTAACCATTGTCTTGTTAACGGAAAAATTCATCCTCCATTAGCCAGTCATACAATGCCACCTGTCAATTTATTACATCCACTCTTCCATGTCCTCTGAAGAATTGTGACTCCTAGAACCCTACTAACCTTAAAAACTTCATAAATCTTGATGCCTTAGGAGTTTTACTAAGTGGCATATACTATTGAAAAGATATCTCAAAGAGATATCCAACTATTCACTTTGCCAAAGAACTTGATCTAATCCATGGAAACCAAATTTCCTGTATATATATTTTCCATCCATCTATACTCTTACCAAGGCTCCAACCCCAACTAAGTAGGAAGCAATATAGCCCCAATACTAAGAATCATCTCATCCCATGGTTATTATCATTTAAGTTGGCATCAATGTAATGAGGCTGACAACAATTCCAACAAGAAGTGGTACCTTAAACTATTATAAAGATAAAAATATAGCTTGATAGTTTAAAGTATTTCCTAGAACAATGATTATTTGAAAAAGAGAAATAAAAATGGGTTATAGACATGATAGATTATGAATTTAACATTACATACTGAAAAGGAAAATACAATATGGTGGTAGATGCACCTTCAAAGAAATAAGAAGAAGGAAAGGGTCTACTATGTGCTATGTCCATTCCATATTTTTATTTGGTAGAATAAATGAGGATAGAATAGAAGTAGGTCAAAAAAGGTATAAAATATCATTCATAAAATAATAGAGGACCCTAATAAAATAAATAAATTTGTGATGAAAAATGACATTTTATGGTATCAAGATCAGCTATAGTTATGTAAGAACTCTCACCTCAGATACAAGGTCCTTATATAATGACACTCTTATCCTATAAGATTCTATTTATTGTTTTCGAAAATTTCCATAAGATAAAAGATAGTTTTTTATAGGTAAGTCTTAAAATCGACATTCAAAAGTTTATGGCTAAGTATCTAAGTTTCCAATAGAATAAGGTGAGACAATCAATATTTTAGGCCTCCTACAAGGATTAAGGATACTAATTCAACATTAGGAATATGTTTTATTGGATCTTATTATAGGTATACTGAAATTTGAAGGAAATAATTTCACCATGCAAGTGGTAGATTGACTTACAAAGTATGCCAATTTTTCTCCCTTTATCATCATTTTAAATAGCACAATTTCCACAATGGTAATGGAAATAGTTTAGATGCTACATGGGATCCCAATATTGTTGTAAGTAATAGAGATCCAATACTCACTAAAAATTTCTTGAATGAATTATTTTCATTATTGGGTTGTCAATCTGCACTTGGTTCATCTTACCATCTTGAATCTAATGTAAATACCAAGATTGTGAATAAATTTATAGAAAGATATATTTGTTGCTTCACATCTGACAAGAAAACCCAATAGTTAAAGTGCTTTACTTTGGAATAATGATGGAAAAATAAAGTCCTTAATACTTCATCAAAGTTGTTACCATTTATGCCATCTTATTACGCAAAGAGGTTATCTAAGTAGGGATATGTGTAGGTGTAGTGTAAGAGAGTAAACATTTTTAAATGTGGTTTAACTATTAAATGTAAAGGATTTGTAAACATTTATATATGGGCTCAATTAAATAATAATACAAGATTAAAAGTAATACACATAAACATAATAAAATTTAGTTTGTTATAACTTATAATTTAAATAACTCTCTAACCATATTTAAATTTAATTAATAAGCACATAAAAATTATAATACTTACAATAAGTTCAGAATATAACAATAATTTTAACTATGGTTGGCCAAATTTACCATAGTTATTATTAACTTGTAAATAGGTTTTGCTACAATACCATGGGTCAATATCATGGCTCATCAATACCACATGCCCAAAAACCATCTTTCATTTCACAATAAAAATATTTTATAAATATTTTATTAGAATTTAATTTTATAACATTTTTTATTGAATCTAAAAGAAAATATTATAATCACTCTTAATATATATCTAAACCTCATATCACATTAAAATATCTAAGATATAAATAGCATGTACAAATTATGATCTATTTACCATATAAGTTAAAATAATAATTTTGTAATGATATTTAAATTTCATTAATATGCCCATAAAAACTTAATACATACAATATAACAATATTTTTAACCATAGATATTCATCCCACTTTACCATGTATATTATTAATTTGTGAATAGGATTTGTTAAAATACCATAGACCAATACCATGGTTTATCAATATCACATGCCTAAAAATCATCTCTCATTTCACAACAAAAATATTTTTATAAATATTTTTTGTGCCAAGAGCTCTCCAACCCAAAATTATGTTAGTAAATATTTATGTTATGTAAATATTTTGACTTGGTAGAATTACATAACAATAAAAATAAAATAAAAATACAATTAAAATAAATAAATATAAAATAAAATTATTAATTATAATATTAATTAAAACATTTTGGATGACTGAAATTACATAAAAATAAAAAATAAATTAATAAAATTAATAATTATAATGATCAATTATAATAAGTAAATCAACTTAGATCCATCTTAACTCTGGACCTACCAAGGTGCAAAACTCTTTTAGAGTGAAAAGAGATTTGATCCCTCTAGGCTCTTGGTACATCCATAGTTAAGATGAATCTAGGTTGGTTTTAATTTAATTTCATTAAATTTTTGCATTGAACACTCTAGAGTCTTTAATTTTATTACATTTTTGTATTGAACACTCTAGCGTCTAGTATGGAAGAGATGTTTTAAGGCCATGTTATGTTATGTTATCTAAACATTTTGACTTGGAAAAATTACATAAAAATAAAATAAAATAATTATTTAAAATATTTTGACTTAGTGAAATTACATAAAGTAAAATTAAAATTAATTAATTAATTAATAATTAAACTAGTCTAGGTCCATCTTAAATTTAGATATATCAAGCTCCTAGAGGGATCAAACCTCTTGAGGTGCACCTCGACAAATTTGGTCCCTCTTTGTACTTTATAGATCTAAAGTTAATATGGATCTAGGGTGGTTTATATAATCTTCCATCCAACACATCACCTTTGAAAGGAAATCTAAATTTTCATGTAGTGCAGGAGCACATAGAGCCCCAAGAAGAGGTCCTCAAACTATTGAAGGAAAAAATGCTCAACACAGAAAATAGGATGAAAGAACATGTAGATCGACATCACAACAAAATATAATTTGATGTGGAGGATTGAGTGTTGTTAAGCTACAATCATATATACATATGCCCTTCAAGCAAAAAAGGATGGACAGTAAATTAGTACCCAAGTATTAGGATACCTATAAGGTGTTGTGGAGGATTGGAATTAAGGCCGACAAATTGGAGTTTCCTCCATATTCACATGGATATCTAGTATTCCATGTTATGTATTTAAATAAGGTATTTCCATGTTCCTTTAAAGAATGTAATTGGTGACAAGATACTAGTTCAAGCTCATTTACCAAAGATTAATAAAGAAGGAAAATATCATGCTAGAATGACAATCAACCCTTGAAACAATGATTAAGCAATTATAAAATTGAGCAATTACTAGGTACCTTATAAGAGGAATAGCTTACCAATGGAAGAAAAAACAAGGGAAGAAGAGTTTTTCATGCATAAATGTTTGAATTTAGTCAAGTGTTGAGTACAATAATTACTTGAAGGGGAAGGGCATCTTAATCCCTAGAGAAAACCCCATGTAAATCCCTAGATTTAGAGTTATATTTATATTTTTATATTAGATTTTTTTTACTATAAATTTAACTATACTTATACCATTTGTTTCCTATATATATAAAATAAGGGGACCAAGTTTTAGGATCATATCATGTCATTCTTGTATATTTATTCTATTGTAAAGGGAGGTTTCCCCTTGGAGTAGGCTTACCATTCATTCTTATATCTACTTTTAATGTTGTGGAGCTTCTTGTATTTCAATTTTCAAGATATTTTGGTATTTGGTATTTGTTTCCTAGAACAACTTTTGCATATATGTGTAAATGTTAATAATACTTATGTAAATGATATACATTCATATGTAGGCCAAAGTAGAGGAAGACGAGGAGTTATATACATTCATATGTAAGACAAAGTAGATGAGTGTGAAGAGTTATATCTGAGGATCCTTAATAGGATTGAAGTATTCCTTCACAAGAAAAACCTTCTATAAGGGAAGAAATGATTATGTATTTCAAGTGAGAGGTCAACAAAAAGATTAATGTCAAATTGATTATTTTCTTTCATCTTGTAGTTTAGGAATATGAAAAGGGGATTTTAGATAATGTCATCATAGGAAAAAAATTAAATGGTAACAGAGACAAGAAACACTTTGAAGTGAACAAATCAATGATTATTTAAACATAATCAAAGATTATATGGTAAGGAAGCAAAATAAGTAAGCTTCTTTTCCTAATTTAAGAAGAAAAATTAATAAGTTTGTAATGAAATTAAACATGCTAGCTAAACCAGATTAACCAGGCCATTTCTTTTAACAAAGTTGTATGTGATTTTAAAGTAATGGTTTTAACATATATGGAGGACAATATAGTTACAAATGATATAAAATCATATAATGTTGTTTTACTATAAGGAGTGGTTGGTTTGGTTGGTTGGTATAATATGGATAATTATTATTATGGGTTGTTATGATTAGATAATAAGAGTTAGAAATAATTATTAAAGGTTTTTTTTGCCATTAATGTAAGAAGTAATTGGTGTGTATAACATGGATAATTATTAGGGATTCTTATGATAAGATGATAAAAGTTAAAGAATGTAAAATTTATTTGCATTTAGCGTGTAAGAGTTAAATAAGTTGTAGTGGACATGAAAATGGATATACTAATTTCAGATCATAGTAAGCATCAAGATATCATAATTGAATTATATTTAAATTAAGAGTCATTAAATAGTTATTTAAATATTTAAATTAAAACATTTTTTTAAATATGACATCAATCCTTATTTATTTAAGGATATCAAATTCCTAATAATACTAGAAGACATTTTGGCAAAAAAATTCTTAATAAGTAATTTTTATTCATTATAAAAAAATTTTATATTTAATTGTTATTAAATAATTAAATAATATTAATAATTTTTTTTTTTAATTATATAATTAAAATTGAACACTTATCAAATAAATAACATGTTAAATTACATAAAATTTTATTTTAAAATATCATATAAACCTCTAAACTATAAAAGCTTCATCCATTTTTTGCATGCAACATTTTTAGAATAATCAATTATATGAAGACAATTTTAAGTATTTTTCAATTTTTTACATGCAACATTATATTTTCAATTATATTAGTCAAAATTTAAGTATTTTTTATCATCCTCCTGTTGAGATTGAGGAACAACTTCTATCGTGTCTTTTCCACCACAAACCTTTATTTAATTTGTTATGTTATGGTTTCTATCTTTTTCTACAATATTTGATATAAACTTATGTTACAATATTTGATATAAACTTATGTTTCACTTTTCATTGAAATATTTAAATTTTCTCAGATCTATTATAAACCTTAGACCATTGGAACAAAAAATTGTATTCTCTATTCTTCCACATCAT
>APFE030185707.1:9851-56335 GCA_000404065.3 Pinus taeda
CTTCATGTTGTCGACACCCTCTGCTGAACTAGTATAACTAGCAGGCATCGAAAGTTTCACAACACCTGGGAAATCCCAAGGAGTCTCTCTCCTTTTTCCCACTTTCGGCAGCAGGCATAAGTCTGACCTGTTCTGTATCCTAGTCCAAGGTTGGCCCTAAGGCTCGCACTTGACTCAAACCTCATCTGCCCCAAGGCAGGCATTCGATACGGTACTCAATGACTCCGGGCATCTCGCAAAGCTGGCCCACTCCCTCCACAACTACTAAGGCACACAACCCCAGGCATCGAAGTCCTTACACCCCCACCAGACTTCGGCATCCCAATCCAATAATAGGCACCTAGCTTAGAACATTAGGCACTTGGCCTCCTCAAGATGGTCCCATAGCCCTTCAAGAGCTATCCATCAAGAGCTACACAAGACAAAGGAACCACTGGCATATGTAGTGTTGATTGAGTTTGTACCCAGCCCATATGGTGTTACTTATTCTCCTTCGTGCGTATGGGCTCGCATGAGATCATTAAATAAACCGGCCCTCTCAGCCCATTTGTGGATTCCTGTGAATCATCACACCTCAACATGCAACCAATGCATTAGCTATACCATCATAGTATCATAGAAAATAATCCACATGCCAAGTCTTGCATGTCATCATGTAACATTCATCATTGTTAATCGCATAATTATGAATAATAAACGAACTGCATGCTCATGCATGTCATAAATTTGTACGCCACTATCACCTGCTTTATCTCATGAAAAACCATCATAAGTTATAACATCAACATATTTGCATCAAAGACATATCAAAACTTCACATAATAAATGAACCACATGTCAATAAACGTCATATTATAGCATTATAATTTCTATGCCGCATTATGCATATCATAATCACCATAAGGATACATCAGCAGTATTGTAACAACTATATAAATATGAACCACATGTGCATGATCACCCTCATACCATCATATCATGAAACATGAGAAACATCTCAATACTTATCAAATATAGAATAATACTCTATAAGCATTCTTATCATGATTCATCAGAAAAATGAATTTCTTTTACTTTACAAATGTTCAACTATGAACTAAGATTATTCAACATCCATCTAGGATCTATGTTATCCCATCATTGTTATTAGTGTTATGTTTTCATCAAGATACCGATTAGCTTTTCAATAATCATTTTCACTTCTTTCAACTAGGAAGTTGACCATTTACACCATAGGTATAATCATCTAAGTACATCGTTAAATTTCACATGAGCCTCATCATCTTGAGTCTTAATCTCTCTTATACAATCATTATTTAAATCTTCTACCTTAAAATTAAAATCCCTTGGTTTTACATCCATTTAGCCTTTGGCTTATTGATTCCAATACTACTATATGCAATTGCATATAAACACTAGTTCGTCATGATTTAATTTTATATCGTGCTTAATTTTGTTGCATGAGGGTTTGTTGTTCCATGTTGAATTATACCTACATCACTTAACAATTATCATTTTCATCCACAAAAATATTTTCTTATCTCATCAAGTTCCTATCTCAATACCACTTGATTCCTTTGTCGTAAATTCACCCTTCATCAAGTTGGACAAAAAAATAATTTAGATTTTGAAATAGTTGGAAACACTACTAACATCATTGTCCATGAAAAATTTAAATGTGTGGTGTCATGTGGAAACAACCTCTTTTAACGTTATGGGAACAAAACTTCTTCACATTTTTGAACTATGTAGATCATCACTCTGACCATTACCAATCATGTTTCTCGGTCCACTCATCAATACCCTTAAAAGGAATTCCTTCTTGATAGAACATCCATTCATTTCCTCCTACCAGATATTCATAGATATATTTTTATTTTTCTCCTAGTCTTAATTTCCTAACATTCCATGTCTACTAGCTTAAAAAATGGAAACTTCTTCACTTCATTATATTTTATTGAGTTTAATTTCTCACCTCCAGTCATTGTGGTTTCTTCCCTCACCTCTTAAAACATAGCATTGATATAATTTGGAAATGTTGTTACTATTTCCCAACTTGGGTAATACCTAATAAATAAGTTCATTAAGATGGCTACCAAATGTAATCTACTTATCATTTCCTGTTTTAAGACATCAAAATAATATAATTGCATGATCATACATCTTGTTATCCATAATTCATTCATATAGTTAGTCACCTATGGAAAACTTTACAATGTGGCTCTCCCATTAGAGGGAAAACTATTATAGATGTAGTCATGCACACAACCTACCTTCTCCAATCATTCTATTTTATCATACATTTTAGGTTCCTTAAAAATGACCTTCATTATTACCATGATTATTCAACTTCATTAGTTGATTGCCAATATTTTCTTCTTTATGTACATCATCCTTAGATAGACCTTATAGTGATACCTTTAGAGTACCAAGTTATGATTATACCAAACTATTCCATTATGTTCTAAAATAGGTTACCTCTTCTTACTGATTTCTTACCCTTGCTGTGACACTTCCTCTCAACCACCATAAGTATCTATGTGGCCATAATCACATGATCTATCAGTAGTTATCATCATCAGAAAAATTGCAAGCTTTTTTCCTTTCCATTTCTCCTTAGACAACTTTATCCAATATATGCAATTAACCTTGAATCCGAAACCTCATGTAACATTATACTCAACATCGTAACGGTTAATTAAACTAAACTGAAATCATAGTGTACGATTTAGATGTATCATAAGTTTAAACAATAAAACATGATTTAGATGCTCCAAATCCAAATCCTTACGATTTGCCACTGAGACTAAAATATACCATCCTGTGGTTTATATATATATTGCAAATCCAATTGATTCACTCAAGAATGAAGGAGACTTCAATGGTAGCTTGATGATGTTTAATATACAAATGATATGATTAAGAACGTTGACGCAAATGTAGTAAATGAGCACATACATGTAATCTGAATGGCAATTGCAATGCAAAATCAAATTTATTAGAATATTTTACATGTGTATTTCATGAAAGTACCCAAAGTTTAAAAGTAAAGGTCTCATTCATTCATATGTTCAGTTCATGATACCACTTTAACCATAACAAAAGTGTGTTGTCTTTAGTGGAACCTATGTAAGAGGACTACAACTATTTTAATTTATCAGAAAGATATATAGAAAGATCATTGCATGCGATTAATGTGTCGTGGAACATGGTTCAGTGAAGTATATCATATATGCTCATGGAACCCATGCATTGAAATGTAAATGTAACTTTTGTGTTAAGAGATCAATCACATATAATTTATTAGTAATCAATCGATCTAGAGATCCACTAGTGTTGCCAAAAAATAAAGTATACCAGTGTTCCATAGATTAGTCAGATGAAATGTGCGTAGGACTGAAATTTGTTGAACCATTTAAAGATTTGCCTTGATCGGAGAAGTGATGCAAATATTAAACCATATTATCATCATAAAAATGTCATCAGGAATTGATTTAAATTTACATACCCTTCCCCAAAAGAATTGACGTCAACAAATTAATTACCATTGTTTATATCCATTTGCATCATAAAAAGGAATTTAGAAATTGAGACCCTGAAATCTGTAGGCATAGATCTTGACAAGCAAATGCAACAATTGGTTTAAAACAGAGATCGTTCCAAATTTATAAATGTTAATTTATTTGAAATATCATCAGGAAGAATGTATTAGCCCTGACGTTAGCAAAAATTAATGGCTTATCAGAGTTATCATGTGATCTAGAAATGAAAAAGAGGTTAATGTGTGACAAAAAATATCAGATTCCTAGCTTGCAGCATCATCCGCTATTGCCTTATACTATGCGTGATTTGAGTCAGAGTCGAAAATCCATCAAAATTTGCTTAACAGGTTGACACTGGGTATTACTTGCACACTGTGAGGAAGTGTCCAGGTTTACCCACGAGGTTTTGCTTTGGAAAAAAAAGTGAGTCAAACTATGGCTACTCTCCATCCACCCAATTTTTTGTAATAATGAGTGCTGATCACTTATCTTGAATCAAAAATTGACTACTGTATTTAGATATTAACAGTTGATAAACAGATTAAATTAATAATATGTTGTTTTCACTTTATATGCTATAGCTTCTAATTGATTTGCTTATTATAGTGTTCTTTATCTCCTAGATCCTGGCATCTAAATAGTTAAAACTTGTTGCAAATTTTTATCATCACTGTTATAATGACACGTCTAGAAAAGGTTTTCAAAGCTAGATCAGGTTTGAACACATGATAACCAGCATTTGCTAGAATGTAATGACACACGAATAATGCCAGCACAGAATCATGCCAAGTTCATAGAACTCGTCATTTTTACTCTTCGTTGCCATGAGAAGTGATATAAAACCATTTGTGTCAAGAGAATTCTCACAAAAGAATCAAAAGTTTAACATAAATTGAAATTTTGTGTTGTAGAGTGAAATATTTTGAGTATATGTTTAAGCAATCATAACTTATGTTAGAAGAAAAATTAAATGGGCTACCTTTAACAAAATAAATTGTTAAACAAATTTATTGAATGTATCTTGGGATTCTAATGACCATTAAATGATTACTCTAAGGGGCTTTAAGAAATCAAACAACCAAAGAGATATTCCAACAGAAACACACCTTAAATAACAAGAGACACCGCCACTCGACTCAAACTCGGATCGGATGACTGGGAAGGTTATCCCTCCCCAAAAAACAAAATAAAATCATTTTATTAATAAGATGGCCTGCCTGCAAGCACACCCACAAAGGCAACACCATATCAAACCCTTAAAAAAGCTTTAATAGCTACCAGGTTTTACATTCATTAATTACAACATAAAGATCGAAACAATACTAGCAAACTCAGAACAAACCTATTGTCTACAATACATTTTAGCTATAATGATTTTAGAACTTTAAATTCTTGACAAGAGAAGGAGCTTCTTTTGGTGCTTGGACTTTGAACATATATGCACTTCATTTGAGATAACTTGGATGCTACACAAAGAGATTACACAAACCTAAATTCCAAAGCTTTTTCCACCAAAGAGTCGCACTGACTTCTTGTTAATTTGGAATTTATTAGTAATATAAGCAATGAAAGAGTGTGATCTGCAAAAGCTAACGAATTGACAACAGATCATTTACCATTAAGTCGTTAAAAGACTATGATCTGCAATAAAACAATCGTAATGACGGAGTAAAGAGACCAACCTGCATTTAAATTCTAGATTTTCTGTAAAAGGTGGAAAAAAAAAATTATCACATGCAAATAAGTCCTTGGATCAAATCCGGTGAACAACTTTTGAAGATTTTTTTTTTTGTTAGAAGAAGGAAAATCAACAAAAGGGTAGAGATCATTAATTAGGAAAAGAGATTCATGAATTCATGAATTCCATGGAAAGTCCAGTGTGTCAACCCTGCAATTCATTGACTTATTCTTGTACAAGTCAATTTTCCGCAACAATCTCTCAAATTGGGATTTTCAAAACATATCGCAATAGATGAAAGGCAACGGCTCAGATTCTTTGAATTTAAAAGGAATTAGAAGCAGTGATCCCATACTTTTCGGCTGCAATTTTGTATGTTATTTTATTAGAATTGAGTAGAAATAATCCATCCATATCACATCCAACAATCACTAAATGAATCCAAGCATAACCAAGAATATAGAACCTAGTTCCACACCTACCGAATGAATGTTACATCTTTATATCGAAGTCAATCTATAGGCCTCTATTAATGAAGATCTCTCTATCTCTGTTTTGATGAAGGTATCTATCTTTATGCAATAAAAGTGGTGATTTCAATGCGAGTAATTACCATGCCTTTCTATAAGAATAATTACCAAAGATGATGAAGTTCGAATCTATAGAGCCGTGAGCATATATTCAGTTTCGCTCCAGCAACACCATATTCGTTGTTTCCTTGATCCATTAAATTAATATGTACTATATCATAAGTCAATCATTTCCCTCAAGCTTTTAAAATAGTGCACCCTATCCCCTTAGTAAATCATGTTGATCGAATCAATCCCTAACAAAAAATGTTCAAGAAAGTCTATCATATGAGGTTCTCAAGGGTAGAAAAGCTTCTAAATTCACCGAAAGCATACAAACCAGAATTAATAAAAATACATTCCCAACTTTCTTTTCGCTTAACTGTAAATCCAGTTATTTAATCACCGTAGCTATCATTAACCATTCAAGTCACCATAATTACCCAATACCCTATATATCCATAAAAATACCATAAAAGTAAAGGATAAGCATTCAATATCAACCCGTCAGCAATAGATTAAGATAATATACATGATAGTCTAACATTGCACAGGGACGCAGAAAAAAATAACAATAATGTATAAAGTTTATGTAAATTAAACAAAAACAGCCAAAAGGAGCCCAGATATGAAAAGGCTGGAGTTGAGACCAGCTCCTGTAACTCTAGACTTACGCGAAATAATTCAAAATTAGCAGAGTTTAACCGCTTAGATCAAGGATTTTGAGGAGGAATTGAAGAAGCTAGATAGCACAAACAGAGCGTTGACAGTTTGCAGAGAGGTATTAGCTCTTGGCCTGACATTTGTATGGAGCAAATTGTACTTCAAACTCCACAACGCATAGTGCTTCAAGGAATACATTCATAATTTTATTTAAACATGTCAATCATATTTGTCTCATAATGATTCAAGGAACATATTCATAATTTTATTACCTGGCAATCATATTTGCATTTTCAAGGAAAAAAAAAAACAGCGAGCTGGTAAATCTGCGTATTTAGAACACGGAACTTGAAAAACTATGAGGGATTCTTGTTGTCATCATTAATCCATACGCAAATTTAGCAGTCTGTGAGACGCAATAAATCAAAAACAGAAAGAAAAGTCCAAAACAAAAACTTCTGAAAGTGCCTTGCCAATAAAACCCTTGTCTTTTTGCAATAAGTCTGCAATTTTCCACCAATGAGAGCCTTACCAACAAGAAAGGCAACCCAAAAGAGAATTCCAGTATTCATGCCAAAATAAATAAACTCATATTGGTTGGGAATTCCTTCAAAACAGTAAATTAAACTAGAAGCACATCGTTACTAAATATGTACATGATATGATTTGTCGTGGAAATTACTCATAGGAATGACTTTAAAAATGAACACCATCAAAATATAACTATGCAGCCAGTATGCACTGAATAAAAAAAAAATTATGTGTATAGCGAGGGTTTGTGGAACAAAAAAAGACATGCGGCCTCCCAGAAGTAACGATCCTGTGACTTTCAAAACAAGTCGAGTTAAAAATCCCAACAAAACAATTTTTTATTTTTTTTCTAAGATGCCCATAGGCCCTAAGGGTTGAGCTAAGCTATGATACCATATGTAATAGCCCAAAATAAACATGTAATTATTCAACTAGTTAACATCAAGTTCAAACTATGAGTAGCACTTACCTATGGTTGAAGTCTGCTTACTGCAACAAGGTTTTGGGGACGACTCTCCACCCAACCGTAGGCTCAATTGCGTAAGGACTTGCTACAACTCGCCACCCCTGAGCCCTCAATCAACGTACTACTGCCAGTGACTCCTCTGTCTTAGAACACTATTCTCCCAAGAGAATGGATGATAGAATCTTGGAATGATGGAATGCCTCCCATCTTCCTCACCATCTAATAAATAGAGCAAACATTGGAAGGGGAACCACATGCACACACTCCATGTTTCTACATGCAACTTTATTTCTTTCTTGTTTTATTTCTTTTTGATAGCTTTACTGATTTTTTACTGTTTTCTTGTTTTATTTCTATTTATATTTATTTAGAGCTTTAGTATGGTTACTTATTATTTATTACTATTTTTTTTCATTATTTTTTTTATTCATTGCTTATTATTTATTTTCTTGTATTTTTTTAATTTTATTTATTTTTATTATTATTTATTATTATTTTATTATTAAGGGACATTGCAATACACCTCCTTGAAGTCCTCATCCTTTGAATATGCCTCTCTATATGCGTCATGGGTGAATGGCTCCATGTGCATAAGAGACCCTAAATTTGTGACCTTTGATGTGGGTGGCCTTGAAAGCATGTCAAAAAACTTGTTTTTGCCACCCTTCTTATACTTGATCACCAAATGAAACTATTGTAAAAACCCCATCTACTTGTAATGCCTGGTCTATTTTAGCTTACATTGGGCTTGCGTAATGGCTGGTGATTTGTGTGATCATTGTATCCTTTCCCATCAGATTGTGCTTCCACTTCTTCAAAAATTGTACCATGACATAGAGCTCCTTGTCATAGGTAGAGTAGTTAAGAACTACCCCATGAAATACTTCAGAATGGTAACATACAGCCCTTCTTCCCTGCACCAAGACAACTACCATAGCATACCCACTCACATTTGTCTCCATTTCAAAGGTTCATTGCAATTTTGGTAATGCCAAAAGTAATGCTTGCCTAATTTTCTTCTTTAGCTCCTCGAAAGCCTTATGCTTACCTTTTCCCCACTGGAAACGCTTGTCACTTGTTGTTATGGTGAGGAGTAGTGTTGTTACAACTGGAAACAAGGCTATGAATTTCCTCAGGTACTATGTTTCCCCAATGAAACTCCTATCCTCAAAAACATTAGTAGGCACTGATCATTTCATGATGGCCTCCATCTTGGAAGGATCTATCTTCAGTTCTCCTACACCAATCACATACCCCAAATACACCAAGGACTGCTACACAAACTTGCACTTCTTGAGATTTACTAGCAACTAGTGATTCTTCAATGTTTCCAGCACCTACATCAAATGTGAAATATACTCCTCCCAGGTAGCACTATATATCAATATATCATCCAAATAGAAAATAACTATAAAAGGGTGTGGTACATCATTCATTAACCTCATAAATTCATTCGGCACATTACATAGGCCAAATGGAATAATTAACCAATTATACAAACCTTGCCTGGTTTTGAAGGCAGTCTTCCATGTATTTTGTTTTTTGACTTGAACCCGGTGATATCCAAACTTCAAGTCCAGCTTGGTGAAGTACTTTGCTTGCTGCAACTAATCTAGTAGATCATCTATCTTGGCAAGGGATTATTTGTTCTTGAGTGTGATTTTTCTCAACACCATGTAATCTATACACATCCACCAAGTCCCATCCTTCTTTGGCACAAGGATGATAGGTGACCCACATGGTGATGTACTCGACCGAATGACACCTTACTCTAGAAACTGTTATAATTGTTTCTTCACCTCACTTGCTTCTATAACAAATTTCTTGTACAACCTAATATTTGGCAATGGGGAGTCTAGCAATAGCTCGATCTCGTGCTCCACTTCTCTCTTAGGTGGTAACCCTTTAGGCTCTCAGAACACATCCCTATATGCATGTAACAACTCCTCCAATTATTGTTTTTATTTCTTAGTACAACCTTCCAAGGATACCTTGCCTCTTATTCCCTCCTCTTTAGACTGACTTTCTTTTAAAAATAATAAAACATACTTCTTTATGGAACTGGTCAATTTCTTGGCTTGGTTGGCACTCACCAGTGAAATTTTCAACTGTCCCTTGTGCGCGTTGATGATGAATGATTATCCATACTTGACGAGTCAGTACTGGTTGGCTCTCCTCATGAATATTGCATCACACATGTACTTGTATGAACTCCCAAACAAGACTCCACATACATCAAGGGGAACCACATCTAGATCCACTTCATCAATAAAATCAACACTGCAAGCAGATCTAATTTTACAATTTTTTGTTACCTTCAGCTTTGCATCCTCATTTTCCCATCCTAGTGGATATGGGTTTGGGTGATCATGAAATTTCAGCCTTGACTCCTTGACCATCTCTGCTGCAATGAGATTCGCTTGTGATCCTGAGTCAAACAGAGCATCAATCTTTGTCTTCTTTCCCTGTATCTTTATATAGAAGAGTCTGGTCATTTATTTCTCTTTCTATTGTTGAAGGATACTCAGATTCACCTCCTTCTGCACTGACGTACATACGATCTTCTCATCCACATCTGAGTTGCTTTCAACTTGGTTGATCGAATATGTGGCCATAAGATTCTTCTTCTTGTTATCTTTATTCTTGTTCTTCGGGTTTAGCTCTCAATGCAACTTCCAACACTTCTCCTCTGTATGGCCATCAATGTTGTAGTGATTGCAGTGGTTGCTATGATCTTTTCATTGGTGTGTTGTGGTTGTTGTATTTTTATCTTTTCCCCCGTTTTCCTTCTTCTTCCCATCCCTAGAAGCTTCATATTTCTCCTTCTACTTCGATCCACTTGATTGCGCTCTTTTCAGGCCTATGTTCTCCAGGTACTGTGCATGTACAGATGCCTTGTCCACTGATTTGGGCTTGAACAACTTCACTTTCTTGCGTAGATGGTGGTGCAGATCCCCCAAATACTTGAGGAGTACATTTGGGTTCTTTGGAGAGATACCAACATTATAGCCATCTTTTTTAATTCTCTGGTGTAATCCTACACACTTTGGCCTAGATTTTGTCTAAAGTAATGCCACCAGATCCACTAGTCCTCCAAGTATCCAAAGGGATAAAACTATGACTTAATGAGGGTTTTTAAATCTTCCCACTTAATCACTGTAGGTTCTCCTTCCAACCTTAGGGTTTCCATGTGGTTCTCCCACCAAGTCAGGGCATGGCCCTCCAATTTCAACCATGCAAATGAGTTTTTTTGTCCTACTTAAATCTAATGGATGCTAAAATAAACTTCTAGTTGTTGCAACCAATGGTTCAAATTCAAAGCATTGATCTCACCATGATATGTCTTGAAATCAACTTTTTCTTCCATTTTAAACAAGTATTGATTCACGACACTCGAAATGGGTTGATTATTTTTGGGTTCTTTCTTTAGATAGTTCTTGGTGTCTTCTCGATCTCTTGATCCCCCTTCTAATTTGTCCTCTACATTGGAACCCCCATCTTTTCCAAATATCCCCAGCTTATTTCTTAGGTAATTATGAGTAGGTTTACATTGTGGTTTATATCCGTGACTTGTTGTTCGAGCCACAAAAAGCTCACCTTTGCAAGATCATGAGGTTCGTTTACAGATTCGTCAGCCACGATTATGGTTTTATGATTTTCAACCCTGTTGACCTAGATCCCCTACAAATATCCACAAATATCTAAAGAAACTTGGCTTTGATACCAAATAATCTGTAAACTATTGTGAATATTCCACTGGATAGTTCGTCACAATAGATATTATAATAATATATTAAAATTCCAAATTTTTACACTATTACAGTTTTATTAAACTTTAAGATCTGTAAACTTAATTGTAATTAGTGTATACATGTGAATAAAAATTATGTAGAAAAGTTAACAATAAAATAATCTCATACATGCACATAAGACACAAGATATGCTCTGAGGAACCCGTTTAAGGAGAAAACCCAACTGGAAGGTGAGGTCGCTTCGCTCTCTTTCTTTGTCTCGAAATATGGATGCAGGTACAAAGAAGTAAGGCTTGTGACCCATGGGCTGCTATAGTGCACAAATCCTCCCTATTTTCTCTACCTCTTATCCCTCTCGGCTATCTTTTCTCAGCTATGGAACAAAATTCTCTCGAAATAATGGAATGTCTCTTCCTCCTAGTGGCTTAGTTATAGCACAATATGATAGCCTACCAGTGCTTAAGTTTGACTACATCAACTCTTAACTAGAGTTACAATGTAGGTTCTTCTAGAGTCTTTTACATTACAAACACATAGCTAGCCCCTTTTCCATGAATAATGGGGGCTAATGTGACACCCTCCAGAACTATAGGTGTGAAAACAAGAAGGTCAACTTCTGAGTGGCATAAATTTTGCATATGAACTCCGATTAACGCACTTCTTATGTCGTTGGAAATATATCTGAGTATAACAAAATGAAAAGGTGTTACGCTAAAGTGATAAATTTTTACCCCCAAAAAATTGTCATTTGATGCCTCAAAATGTTCATAGAAGGGTTGAGACCCCATTTCACCAAACTGGGTCCTATAGGTAAAAACGGTCTCGTGAGTTGACTCCTCCACTTTTTCCACTCTAAATGCATTGAGATGAATGACAAACAAAATAATGACCCAATTTGGATCATGTAATGACAAAGTACCAGAAAGCATTAAAAGATAGTAACATAACATACATCTGTCAATTTTTCAAAGAATTTTGCATATCAAAGCAGGCGTTGTCAACAAATAGTTCTATTAAGATATACTCTTGTTGGACTATCATTTAAATTTCTCTTCAAATTCATTTCATTAATATTCCTATTCAAAATTAGAGAAATTTTGATGTCTAAAATAGTCCTCAAAATAAAAATGTACAACCTAAATCAACTTTATAAGAATCAATAGGCTTCAAGATGATGATGTCAACCATGGGGGATGATTCACTATTTTTGGAGTAAAGAGGTAAAAAGATTAAAAAATAAATAAATAAATTTCAACTTGTATTTTCAGCTTATTTCCCCAAGTTTTTATTCAAATTTCGAGCTGGAGCACTCATTGGATGCATAATTTAATTCTTCATCCAAGGAGTACCTATGTCACATACTTTCGACAAACCCTGAATGTGAGCCCTGGTGTTGCCCCAAGAGTGTTGCAACTCCTAGGGGTTCCTCAACTCTATTTATCAACCCGGGGTTCATACAAACTTTGAGGTGACAGTGATATATACACAGTAGATGGAATTCTACTCATGCCACCCTCAACTAGGTCATTTGATCATTAGGGCTCCAAGACCATTCTTCTACTTAATTAGGGGGGAATTAACTACTGAAAGTACAATTCAAAAGCTAGCTCTAATGTAGAAAAAGTAAATGCTTTTCAAATCTAACTTATAGATGCTACCAACTTGTAAATGCTACTAAATCAATTCATGAAAGAACACAAGAGTTATGCTACTTGCATAAAGGAAACTACACTAATTGAAATCAATCATCTAGCTATTAAATTCTCTTGTAAACATGAAATTATTTGACCAACTCATAACTCAATATTTCATATATCATCTATCTAATTCACACTTAGAATGGCCTTGGTGTTTCCTTTGGTCAAGTAGTCCATGATGGGGGGTCAACCTACTTCTAAACTAAGTCAAACTTACATTATAGGTTAAAACAAGGGCAAAAACGGTTGCTACAAACATGCTACAAGATCCATGTATTGCTACAGGAAGATCTGTAATGCTGCAGGAAGGTTGTCGATAGGGTTTGGAAGGTAAGAACGATGAGATGAAGGGATGGAAAGGTGGATTGAGGTTGTGGTATATGGATGAAAGGTGACCAACACCCCTAGCCAAGCTCAACACTTCAGGAAGGCCAGTTGTGGACTAAGAGGGCTTCTCACGATGACCTAAAATACAGAGTTCAAGAACAATGTTTGAGATTCATCAAAAGAGAGTAAAGAAGTCCTAGATGGAGATGGTGAAAAGGCCCCTTGCCTACAGGTCCAACAGTCCTGCAACATCACATGCACATGCTCTCTTATCATTCACAAAATATCATAACCAATGGTGGAAAAGAGGAGTTGAATTTAGAAACTATCTAACTTATGCCAAAAACTCGGATCTATGCAATGAATCAACTTCTAAGCTACAACAAATATATGCAAAACAAGATAACTAATGTAGACATTTCCAAGAAATCATCAACATAGTGTTTTTGGGATGTGATTGTAGATTCCTTTATAGCAGGCTCCCATGAGAGAGATGAGATAGAGGCAACAATCACAGGCTTTTTGAGGAATTATATTCTAATAAAATGCAACAATTAACAAACATTCTAAGTTAAAAACGAATATCAATACACAAGAGGGACCTAAGCTACTAGGGTTTGGCCCAAACCCAAGAGCTGCAGCCCTATGAAACTAACTCGGTGATGGATCAATAAGAAACTTCTCGTTATCATTGCATAAATGTCAAATACATCACATAAAAAGTTAAAATTAGCAATAATAAGTGCTTGAGCTCAATAGCTTCTTAGCTAATGTTTGAATCCTAATGAACTCTTTGGCATGTTTAGTTATACAAAATGGTAACTACCAACAACTCCCTAAAAAATAGAGATGTTTGTCTCCCAAAACTTGATAAAGGTGGATCTAGATCTTCCTTTGTCTCCCAAAACTTGATAAAGGTGGATCTAGATCTTCCTTAAGTTGCACTAGCTTGAATGCCAATGACCTCGTTATACTTAGCTACGAATGATTTCGAGTTAATGAGAGATGAAGTGGTGATCTTAGCTGATTGAAGGAGTTAAGGAGGTGGACAACGTCCTAGAATCTCTCCCTGTTGTCTACTATGAGATCTTGGATTGAAATTATCTCAAAATTGCTCCAATTCCTACATTTAAACCATATTACGCCACATGACATAGCAACACATCTTTCACCCCTCACACTAAGCATAATATAGCTAAAATTGTAAATAAATGTGAGAAAGAGATAATTTTAAAGATGCAGGGTGGAATTATTACCCCTATGATATACATATTAATAAGCCTCATCACATGTTACATGACAAATGAGAAATACATGAAAAACGTGATTGCATTCACGTTTTTTCATGTATTTCTCATTTTTCATGTAGCAGGGTCCATAGAGTATGCAACATGGGTACTCCTTGGATGAGGAATTAAATTTTTCATCCAACGACTGCTCTCGCTCAAAATTTGAGTAAAATCATAGGGAGATAAGTTAAAATACAAGTTGAAATTGTAGTTTTTTCTTTTTTCCCTCTAAATTTTCATTATGTTTTCTAATCTTATTTTATTACTTCCAATATTATTTTATAATATTCCTTAGGAGACCTATTTTAAGCCTCAAAATTTCTCTAATTATTAATTTCATTAAAATTCTTCTTCAAATATACTCTTGTTGGACTGTCATTAAAATTCCCCTTCAAATTTATTTTAATCCAACCCTTTAAGAGTGGGAATGGGGAGAAATTGCTCGACTTTCTAGGAACGCCATTAAAACTCCTGTCTAGTTTCATTTCCAACCCAAACTTTTAGGGAATGGAAGGAAAATAAATCTGTTGTACGCTCCAATGCATGTGTTGTGCAGTAAAGTGTTCACACCTATCGCTCCATATAGTGTGTTTCCCATCCCAATATTCTGGAAAATTTTGCATGTTTTTTCCTTCTAACATGTTTTGCACTCGTTGCTTATTTTAATCCCCCTCATGTAAAATTCGTCCCAAAGTGCTTGCATATTGGAGTTTGTTACTCAAAATGGTACATAGTCATGAACATATTCTAGAGATTTTCAATAATTTTTGTTTTTCCTTTTTGTTTAGCGTTTTTTATCTTTATTTTTTTATATTGTTGTTTTTTGGAAACATCTTGTGGGTCATGAAGATAGTGATGTTGTTGGTTTTTATTTTCATTTTCATTTAAACATGGTTGATTACGAAGATAATGATTTAGAAAATGAATCTTATATTAAGAATTCAATTGAATGCAACAAATTTTAAAAACTGAAACATCACAAAAAAGAAAATGGAGATTTTATATGGAAACCACTCTACTCAAAAAACAAAAATGAGGTGACAATCATTTCCATGTTTTTCCTATCCTTCTGCATATGATGAAGTTGGCGTTTCGGTTTCCAATATAGGACAATGAAATCTACATTCAAAAGTCCAAAAACCCAAATCCTTAACAAATTTTCCAAAAATGCATAGTCATTTCAAACTTTTCATCTAGGGCCATATATTCATTGTGGCACTCGAATCCAATTTATTTTTAAATGTTTTTTCAATGTGGTGCTAACACCATATTATAAATATGAATTTTCCTTTTTATTTTTCGTTTTTTGAATTTACTTTAGTGTTCAATTTTTCAAAACAGCTTTGACCATCTCAATTGTTGGACATATCCCCTATCGTAGCTCTTTTACATTTTATCAAAACTCAAGTATCAAACTTATCAAACTTATTTCATCCCTAGTTCGGCTACAAAGACAGTGAGATACTTGGTTGGTCTCGAGAGATACTTGAAATCTGCCTCCAATTATGGGGTTCTTAAAGGTCTCCACCTCTACGAAGATGATTTACCTATTGCCCATCATCAATTTGTTGAAAGCATCCTCTTGTTTTATAAAATATCCTCAAGCGAAGTCAAAAATTTGAAATCCATCCTTGAAGAGTTTATGGAGGATTTGGGCACTCAGATTAATAAAGTGAAATCCAATGTCTTTTTCTTTAATTACCGCCCTGTTGTTTAATATTATCTAGCCCAAACTATTGGGTTCAAGGTGGGAAGCCTTCCGATGAAATATCTAGGGGTTCCCCTTGTCTTGAACTCTCTTAGAATGTCTTGTTAGTGTGAGACCATCCAAAAAATCTGTAATAAACTAGAAGGGTGAGCCTTCAAATCTCTTAATGTGGCCAGAAGCCTAGTCCTATTGAAATGTGTATTACAAGCTATACCCATTTATCAATTGGCAGTGATTGAAACCCCTAAAGTTGTCTATAATTCATCTTGTAATATTTTCAGAAACTTTTTATGGAGAGGGGTCTAGAAGGCCAGGAAATGGGCATTGGTCTCTTGGTATAATTTATGTCTCCCTAAAGTAGTAGGAGGTTTGGGACTTCGAGACCTTAGTTTACTAGATAGAGCATTATGGACAAAGTTGTGGTTGAGATGGCTCCAAGGGGGGAATATCTGTGGAAATAGGTATGGGATAGAAAATATGGGCCTTTTCATTCCTAGGCGGAAAAACTAAGAGATAAGATCCTACCTTCTGGCTCCTCAATTTGGAACCTTGCTCAAAATAACAAAAGCTTGATATAGGAACACACTTTTTGGGAGATAAGAGATGGGTGCACTGCCTTCTTATGGATTGATGCATGGTAGCAGAGGCCTAAGCTCAGTGTCAAGAATGATGTGAGGTACCTCATGGTTTTCACCATAGACCAAGGAAGATCTATGGTGATAGACTTCTAGAAACAAGGAATAAATGAGCCACACTAGAAAATATGGAAAAAGGGAGAGGGTTGGCTAAACCCTCCCAATATGGGATGTGTTGGACTATGAACTCTAGACCCAAAAAATTCCCTTTGAAAGTAAGCCAGATACTTTGAGGTGGGGGTACCAAATTAAATGGATATTCTCTTTAAAAGAGGCATGCTTTAATAGTTGGACATCATGCATTGAATTTTGAACCGTTGTGGAGGAAACTTTGGACATCTTTCCTTTGGTCGAAGGTAAAACATTTTTGAGGTTGGTGGGATGCATAATAATATTAACATGGGATCATATACAACATTGAGGAATCCAGGGCTCTTCTTACTACATTATGTGTGGATAGTAAGAAGAAACAATGGAACACCTTGTCAATGACTGCCATTTCTCCAACTCAAGGTGGTATAGAATTCAAGAGTTATTTGGATACTCATATCGCTCTTACAACAATATGATTAAGACCATAGAAATATGGAGGCAATTCATTTTCCTTTTCCCAATTGTAAATTGAGCATGGAATCTACTTGTTAGCTTGGTGGTGTGGTCTATATGGAAGGAGAGGAAACGTCACATATTTAAAAACACTAAGGTGTTTGCAGATAGAATATGGATCACAGTCAAGCAAAATATAAGAGAGATTATCTAATCAGAATCCTGGAATGAATATGACTGGAAAGTGCAACCCCATGAAGCACTTATTCTAAATAAGCTTGATCTATCTCCCAGTGCGATCTCCTTGCCTCTTGGAAACCACCCTCTCCTTAGTCTTATATTCCCCTAGTCTATTCTCCCCCTTCTGAGGGCTTTGTAAAATTGAACTTTGACGATGACTCCAAAGGAAACCCTATCCCTGCAGGAATTGGAGTCATCATCAAGGTTGGAGATGTCAAGTTATAAGGATCTTTGTAGCTGATTACAAGACAGCTAGCAATAATGAAGTTGAATTATATGCTCTAGAAAGATGCCTCAAAATAGCTCACTCAACGGGATACATGAAGATTCATATAGATGAGGATTCACACCTCACCATTAGGACTTCCCAAAAGCTAGTCCAAGGAGTTCCTTGAGCAACTATCGAAGAGATGGAGACTTGTAAATCTGATTCATAGAATTCATAGATTGTTTCAATCATGTAATTATGCTATATTATCTCACACTCAGAGAACAAGGAACATGCAATTGACTTCCTAGCCAATTGGGGTTGCATGCACTAGGGAAGAAGTTTTGATGATGGTTGACCTTGGTCCAATAGAGAGATGATCTATGAGATCTATTCAGTATTAGGGAAAATTTTAGGGGTGAAATTTAGCTAATTGGATATGTTTTTGACATTTTCCGAAGAAAAAATTAAAAAATTAAAAAAATATATATATATATATATATATATATCACCTATTTTTTACAAATATATGATTAAATGGATGATATTTGCCAAAAATTTACCAATTTTAACAGTAAATTACATGTTTTTTTATTGAATATTCACCTACATTCTATATGTATGACTTTTCAAACCAGAATAGTCGCCTATAATACTATAAATAGACATAATATTTGAATCCTTAAAAAATACCCTATTCAGTATTTTGTAAGAAGACAAATATGTTTCTCAATGTGAGACTGAGATTAGGAATCAAACTTCCCAAAGGGTGTGTGGCTATGCCCAACGCCTTGCATTACACTGAATGAATGTCACTAGTTCCTCAATGTGGCTTCTGTTAGCTAGTACAGGTTCCTACCTCAGTGGGGAGAAAAGTCGCGTGGTTTTCCCTGTGGTATTGGCACGTAGAGACTTGTGGTGGATTATTCTCTAGTGTTTTGCAATCTGTATTTTGTATTATGTTGAGACTTACGTTATTCCTTTTTGGCCCAACACCATGCAATGCTAGTACATGAGGTCTGTTGTCATTTTATGGTTTGGAGTCCTTATAGACTCTCTAGTGAAGCTGCGAATGATGCTCCTTTTACAATTTTGGGCTTGTTATTATGTCAACAAATGTTCAAAAATACTTCGTTTCTCATTGGGTAGGTTGAGACCATATTTCATAAAGTCTTGATGACAGTGATAGGTTGAACTCTATAATATCCTTTAGGTTTATGTGAGGTAACACAATTTAGCTTAAAAAAAAGATGTTATGAATGTGAAAAAATATCATGATATTATATATCAATTGCATTGATAGTGACGTTGATGTTTAAATGCTCTGTGTAAAAATGATATTTTCAAAATTTATTTTTAGCTAGTTGATATTAATGTTATTTAATAGGAAGTTTATGTTAAAAATTATATTTAAAAATTTAAAAAAAAATTAGATATATATATTATATTCATATTATAGCTTAATTGTATTTAGATTTTACACATTAACTTAGTTGATTTATTATGAAATCTACAAATAGATATTTTATAAAAACATTATTATTATTAAAATCAATTTTTATTTATGATAATTCATGGAGCTTGATTCTTTTAACAATTTTTATTAAACATAAATTTTTAATATTTATTTTTTATAAATATAACGAAAAATAATGATAGTTGTTATCCTCCATTTTTTTCGTGTAGGGTGTTAGTGTCTAGGAGTCACCAGTGATCAAATGGTCTCTTTAATGTCTTAGGTGAAGTTAAAAGGTGAAGTTTTTATGTCTCAAAGGTTTTCAAATACAAATTTGGTCACTGGTTTAGCTTATTTAGGTGTTTTCCTACTTCCATCATGATTAGGGTTTTAAAAAGTCATTTTGGTACTGCCATCATGGATGGTCATGAGTCATGAGTTGTGGATAGAATCATCATGTCAGTTATCATCACATGGTGAAAGGTCATTTTAGAGGTTTAATGATCAAATTCATGGTTTCATGGTCCATTAGGTGTCATGATGGAGTCAAACCATCAAAAAACAAATAAAGGTCATGTCACACTAAGGTCATCATGAATGGAAGAGGAAAATTTTGTACAAAGGTTCTAAATTATGTTTTCAAGTGTTTTGTGGCATCAGAAATTAATAATGCTCATAAAAAGCTCAAAAGAACAAGGTTCAAGCATGCAAAGTCATTCTTGGAAAAGAACAAATGGTTCCCATCCCCACTCAAAAGAGGTCAACCCAGCTCATAAAAGGCAAAAAGGCAAAGGAGAAATTCATTCACACTCATCTTCCCTCCTACACTCTTCATACACCATCTTCCACACTTTCCCTCATCAAATTGCTCATTTCATCACTTTTCCTCACAAACCCTAGTCCCTACTATGCATTTCTAGACTAGGATTGTATTTCCTAGTTTTGACCCCTTCCCCTCACTCATTCCCTAAAATTACATCTCCCTACACTCCCTAAAATTTATCCCTACCCCCCTAAATTTTCCCAAGAATTTAGACATCCTCAAAACTCTTCATCTCGCTCCATTCCTAAAACTACCCCAAAACCCTTGTTTTCCTAAACTAAACCCTAATTTCCCTTCCTAGTGAGATAGGGTTTCAAAATGGATCCAAAGACCACAACCACTGATCAAAGGAAGCATAAAGAAGTCCAAGGACAGGAGCTCTCAAGAGGCATAAAGAGTAAGAGTGTGAGCCATCTCCTCCACTAGGTCAAAGGGACATTAAAAAAATCATTTGTTGCACATAGGGATAGTTTTGCTACAAAGTATGTTTCTGACCAAATGGAGATGAACTTGAAAAAAGTGAAAGAGGTTTTTGTCAATTACAGAATAAGGAAAAAAATTTCCTTCAGTTTTTACACAGGTATCATATATTGGGAGATGTGAAACTTTCTTGGAGACCTATGTCAGAAAATAAAAAAAATTCAAGTTAATTTCTTATTTTAGTCATGATTTTGTAGCATGAATTCCGAGCAAATGAAAATGAATTTTGAAAAAATGAGAGATGTTTTTCTTCAAAACATTCTTGTATATAAAAAACTCTCTATTTTTAAAAAAAAATCTTATGGTAAGAGAGATATTTCTCCATCTTTGAGGCCTATTTTTGCATAAAACTCAAAAATTTTACACAATTTTATGTCCAAAAACACAGCATGCCCCACACTGCACTTTTGATGGGGAGCTCTAAATGACATTTGGTTTGCATATTTAGATTTTTCATCACTTATACATCACTTCTAGACTTTGGGAGAAAAAATTCAGAAGCTTCTGGTAGGTGGAAAGGCCAAAAACTACTCAAAAACCACCTATCTGCCCTCTTTTTGAAGAGCTCATTGCGCTTTTGAGAGTACCTCTGGGAGAATGAAGTTTTGGAGGGCTAGAAGCAACCTTTTTCATATCTTGAAGATTCCATAATGTAGCATACATCCACATATTTCCAATGATCCATCAAGATCCTGATTTGGACCTCGGGAAGGCCTCCAAAAATCAATTCTCCCAAATTCGTTGCGCTTTCTCCTGGCACACTGCGCTTTTGCCTGAAATCGTTGCGATTTTCCCTGAGAATAATTTTTCTTAGTTTTATTAGTTATATTCGAGTTATCATGATGTAATTTCTTAACTTTGATTTAATTATGATGTAATGAAGGGAAAATAAGCTTGTTAGGTTGTTTTTATGTAAACTTAGGCCTCATTTATGAGGGCAGTTCAGTCAAAGTTTAAATGAAGGATTTGTTTTAACCTCCACAGACATTAGGATTTTTTCAAACACCTCATGTAATCAATTCCTAAACTGAAGGATTGGACCCTAAGAGAGGGGAAAATGGTTTTGGTTTATATGTATCTAGTTTTCAGTCATAGAACATGTTGGACATCAGAGGTTGGAAGACTTGTAGCTTGTACTTCATCTTTGTTTTCAGGAAATCAAAGGAGTAGTTGCAACTATTATCTAGGAATTTATGTGCAGTAATTTTGTGATGATGTATTTTCTCTGTTATAGTTTTTTTATGAATGATATGCATCTCTCATTTCCATACCTTATTCCTTCAGTGGTTTTCCTTAAAGGTTATAAGAATAATCCTTTTCATGAAAGCTCTATTTTGATGGGAAAGTCATTTTGTGTAATTTCCTCCTTAATTAATGAATTCATGGTGCACATGCTCATTAAGACCTCTGTTAGACTCTGTCTTGTATGTCAGTATGTGATTGATTCTTCTTCAAAACCCTGTTTTGAAGAAGAAATCATTAAATGTGTTATTTTTTAGAATATGTAATTTGTCATGATGTTCCAAAACTCTACAGTTCTTCAAATGACAGCGTTTTTGATGAGACAATCCCTGCAAAAGTTTGAAATGGATTTACATTCTCTGCCGCTGATGAACAAGGACTAGACCATGCATGATTATAGAAAGAAGCCAAATTATTGGCTAGCAAGAGCAAGAGCCCAACAAGCCCGCATTTCTAGCTTCACTCAACAATCTGCTTCAAATCCATTTATGTTTTGATAATATAACAGTTTGAAGTAAACAAACATGCTGGTGGAGGTTCAGCAGCTGAACAAAATCAGTTCTCTGTGTTTATCGTATAAGGCAGCCATAGATGAAAAGTTTCTGGCAAACTTTTGGTGGTGTTGGGACCGGTTGGAGGATAATTGAACGGAGGATGTGCTTATGCCTAATTATTTACGCCTCCCTACTCTAGTAGCATTCAAGATATTTACATCAGAGAAAGTGGAAATGGTTGAAATGACACTTATTGTTAAGGCTGATGTAGGGTACTATTCAAGCTGTAACAGATACATTAAAAATCCTGAATAGTCTCAGGTGCTTGTTAATATTGTTCATACAGGAGTTGGGGCAATCTCTCAAGCTTATGTTGATTTAGCCCAAGCATGTGAGGTTGTCATTGTGAATATACGCAACATGTCAAATTCTGTAGATGCAACAGCTTGTCAAGCAAGATAAATATAAGTCTCCACCGTGTAATCTATCATCTACTAGAAGATATAGGAAACTTGATTGTGAGCATGGCACCCGGCATATGTGAAACTCAAATTTCCAGTGATTAAATGTTTTTAAGCTCAAAGGAAGGAGGTCTTGCAAAACTCCATAGTGCTAAAGGGGACGGGTTCAGAACAAGAAATAGAGGCCGATTGACAAGGGCATCTATTCTTCACTGTTTACAAGGGCCATGTTGACTGTAATAAATGGAGGGTTTATGGCTTGATAAGGAGCAAGAGTTTCATCTTCGAGGAATGGTTTGTATTTATTGTGGTGGACTGTGCGACTACCACTGCTTGAAGGATGGATTGGAATTGTGGGAGCCGTATTCCTTTGATTGGTTGAGGCAACTGGCCTCTATTATGTTTTCTGGGTACATTTTGAGGAGAGACTAAACCATTTTTTGCACAGAACTGAGCACTCTTCTTCCTTGATGACCGTGTGAGCTTTTCTTGTAGCAAAAATTCAAATTTCAGAGGACACATTCATTTGGTTGGTTGTACATGTGTATTCTCAATCGAGTGGATCCATGTGACTTTAATGTAGCTGTAACAAAGGCAGGGGAGGTTGAATCATGTCCCTATGGAGAAAACGATGACTATGGCCGGCTGCTCAAAAGTTGGCTATACCGTATCAAGCCATCAGTAACACATGAACCTTTTCATCCTCGGGTTCCATCACATGATTATCTGATAAGTGAGTTCAATCAGTCATCAAGCTCAGCAACACCAACACAATTGTGTTGGAATCCTTTCAACATTCCAGATACGAAAACAAATTTCATTGATGGACTGTTCACTGTATGTGGAGCTGGTAGTTCATTCCTTCGGCATGGCTTTGCAGTGCACATGTATGTCGCAAATGAATCTATGGAAGGTTGTGCATTTGCTAATGTTGATGAGGACTTTTTGATAGTTCCACAACAAGGAAGATTATGGATAACGACAGAGTTAGGAAGATTGTAGGTTTCTCCTGGTGAAATAGTTGTGTTGCAACAAGGTTTCCGGTATTCCATTGATTTACCATATGGTCCTTCTCAAGAGTACGTTGTAGAGGTTTTCAGTGGCCATTTCCAGCTTCCCGATCTTGGTCCAATCGGTGCAAATGGCCTGGCCTCACCGCCTGACTTTCTAACACCTACAGCATGAACTTGAAAACCAAGAAAGCTTGCTCCTCCTTCAGGTTCATCTTTGAATGTGGCTTTAGAGGCAAGTCAGCTGATAATATGTCGTCGGTTCTAATCACATGTCATGGTGTTGACCTTCGAGGATGTTCTCAGTTACCTTCCAGAATCGAGGGGGACGCTTCTGATTGTGCTTCCCCAGACTTAGTGCACAAGGCAAGGCAACAAATGGTTGAGCATATTGAAATATGGCTTTCACAATGCCAAGATCCAGATCACGGTGGGATCTTTTGGAGATTTTGTGGGATTGCGGGCGATTGTTGGGATGCAACCATGTAAACCACTCTCAGTATAGTTGTCACCATAAGTTGAATCGGCGGAATGTTAGCTTAAAGGTTGTTTTATTAAAATGGCAAATGCAACGTGGCAAACTGAACTTAAGTCAAGGCTATCTATCACAGCCAAAGAATGCGATTTGGTTTAAGATTTCAATCCTCATCCTATGGAGATCTGCGCTCCAGTTTTATCTCTTAATTGGCCAATTATCAAAAGATTTAAAGGAACGTTGTTCCATGTTTAGAATAGATGAAACGCCCTTTCATAATTTTTATGTAATTTCAGATGAAACAGCGCAGAGGTTTTTGGGGTCGATTTGTTTTCCCCTTAGCAGCATTTTATTTATTGTATTAAAAAATTCATTTGAGAGGGAAGGGAGAGTTCTGAGTGCTGAGAGGTGTGCGTGTAGCAGAGCTTCTATTGTACAGTCATTGATAGAGATTTTTAATGAAATTACACAGCTCTGACTTCTGAGATTCCTGTGGTATGAAAGTTAGCATAAGTTTTTCTTCTGTTTCATATGTAATCTATTATGTTTCATTTCACTTCATAATCATTTCTGAGTGAACAAATGAAGTGTTTAGGTAGAATTCATAGTATTATATGCTCTTCCTGTAAGTTTGTTCATGTTCAATGTTTTCTACTGTTTAAGGAGGATTCAAAGTTATTGTTTGCCCTCCTTAGCTCCTCACCAGTCTTGCCATCCCATTTAATCTCAATTTGATGTTAAATTTCTTGCCTACCTTGCCTCAGTCGTTAATCTGTGTTACTCATTATCTTTCTCTGCTCAAGCTGTGACTTTGCCCATGCAGCCCAGAAAAACCCCATCATTTTATTAAATCAACCCTTTTGATCAGTTTACTAGCCTAAAATCAGTGTTACCCTATTTGTCTTCTCATCTATTGGAGATTTTACGAGATAGACAGGAGGGAGCCTTCTCCTGCCCCGTAGGGCTAGCTACGAGGCTAAATGGTTTGATGTAGCCTTGAGGTTTACCTGTCTCAGCCTGAGGTGAAATTTCAAGTGCTAACATACTGGCGACCATACTGGGGAGAACATTCGACTTGTTGATTGTCTCGTCCCAGTACATGCAATCAAGGTGCAGATCTGATGCTGATGGTGGATAACACTCAGACATTTATGCAGGCTGAACCATTCACCTGGCGACTCCAATTCGATCCAGACATTCCCGTACTTGTTGATCCATTCATGCAATGGAAGGGTATGTGGCAAACCCTGCCCTGTGTGAAGTTGTAGAAGAAATAAGAAATTTGTTAGCAAATACTGAATTTGATGAAGATGTTTTCAGTGCCTTGCTTCAATGCTTGAAATTTTTAAAGGTCTTCAAAACTAGTGGCTATGAGTTAATTGTTGAAAGAATTGAAGAGGAGATTCAATGGTTAGATGAGCAGATTCAGTCATATGATTTCCAAGACCCTAAAAAGTTTTTGGAAATCCTTCCTCCATCGAAACAAGAAATAACAGACTTGCCTATAGAAGTTTACATTGATAATGTGCAGCTGGAAGTATGTGTTGCAGAGTTGGGGCAGCCAACAGAGACTAGCTTCCGTGATCCTATTGCGACATACATGGACATGTTTTTCAGTTTGATTGACAGATCAGGCTGTATTTTCCGTGACCAAGGTCATTACGTGCATGAAGAGCTGCCAGCAATTACATCTGTGTCCTGGCGGAAGCATTCTCGAGCAGCATCATTTTCAGGTTTACTTGAATGGCTAATCTGGCATTTTAGTATTACCTGATCTAGTGTTTGTACAGCAAAGTAGGGTAGCTTTGTAAATAAATAAGCAGCCATAAGGGCAGCATCTGGTTTTAGTTTGCTTGAAGATTGTTTGAGTTCAGTTTCAGTTTGAAAATTAAGTCAAGAGTTGTGTCGCTGATGACTCGATTGCCCAATGGGTGGAGGCACTGTCAGCTCTCCCAAAGTTTTGCGGTTCTTGGCACCTCCACGAAGCGGCAGCTGCCATCCCAAGTGGAGCCGATGTTAGACTCTGTCTTGTATGTCAGTATGTGATTGATTCTTCTTCAAAACCATGCTTTGAAGAAGAAATCATTAAATGTGTTATTTTTTAGAATATGTAATTTGTCATGATGTTCCAAAACTCTACAGTTCTTCAAATGACAGTGTTTTTGATGAGACAATCCCTGCAAAAGTTTGAAATGGATTTACATTCTCTGTCGCTGATGAAGAAAGACTAGACCATGCATGATTATAGAAAGAAGCCAAATTGTTGGCTAGCAAGAGCAAGAGCCCAACAAGCCCGCATTTCTAGCTTCACTCAACAATCTGCTTCAAATCCATTTATGTTTTGATAATATAACAGTTTGAAGTAAACAAACATGCTGGTGCAGGTTCAGCAGCTGAACAAAATCAGTTCTCTGTCTTTATCGTATAAGGCAGCCATAGATGAAAAGTTTCTGGCAAACTTTTGGTGGTGTTGGGACCGGTTGGAGGATAATTGAACAGAGGATGTGGTTATGCCTAATTATTTCCACCTCCCTACTCTAGTAGCATTCAAGATATTTACATCAGAGAAAGTGGAAATGGTTGAAATGACACTTATTGTTAAGGCTGATGTAGGGTACTGTTCAAGCTGTAACAGATACATTAAAAAGCCTGAATAGTCTCAGGTGCTTGTTAATATTGTTCATACAGGAGTTGGGGCAATCTCTCAAGCTGATGTTGATTTAGCCCAAGCATGTGAGGCTATCATTGTGAATATACGCAACATGTCAAATTCTGTAGATGCAACAACTTGTCAAGCAAGATAAATATAAGGCTCCACTGTGTAATCTATCATCTACTAGAAGATATAGGAATCTTGATTGTGAGCATGGCACCCGGCATATGTGAAACTCAAATTGTCGGTGATTAAATGTTTTTAAGCTTAAAGGAAGGAGGTTTTGCAAAACTCCATAGTGCTAAAGGGGACGGGTTCAGAACGAGAAATATAGGCCGATTGACAAGGGTCTCTATTCTTCGCTATTGACAAGGGCCATGTTGACTGTAATAAATGGAGGGTTTATGGCTTAATAAGGAGCAAGAGTTTCATCTTCGAAGAATGGTTTGTATTTATTGTGGTGGACTGTGCGACTACCACTGCTTGAAGGATGGATTGGAATTGTGGGAGCCGTATTCCTTTGATTGGTTGAGGAAACTGGCCTCTATTATGTTTTCTGGGTACATTTTGAGGAGAGACTAAACCATTGTTTGCACAGAACTGAGCACTCTTCTTCCTTGATGACCGTGTGAGCTTTTCTTGTAGCAAAAATTCAAATTTCAGAGGACACATTCATTTGGTTGGTTGTACATGTGTATTCTCAATCGAGTGGATCCATGTGACTTTAATGTAGCGGTAACAAAGGCAGGGGAGGTTGAATCATGTCCCTATGGAGAAAACGATGACTATGGCCGGCTGCTCAAAAGTTGGCTATACCGTATCAAGCCATCAGTAACACATGAACCTTTTCATCCTCGGGTTCCATCACATGATTATCTGATAAGTGAGTTCAATCAGTCATCAAGCTCAGCATCACCAACACAATTGCGTTGGAATCCTTTCAACATTCCAGATACGAAAACAAATTTCATTGATGGACTGTTCACTGTATATGGAGCTGGTAGTTCATTCCTTCGGCATGGCTTTGCAGTGCACATGTATGTCGCAAATGCATCTATGGAAGGCTGTGCATTTGCTAATGCTGATGAGGACTTTTTTATAGTTCCACAACAAGGAAGATTATGGATAACGACAGAGTTAGGAAGATTGCAGGTTTCTTCCGGTGAAATAGTTGTGTTGCAACAAGGTTTCCGGTATTCCATTGATTTACGAGATGGTCCTTCTCGAGGGTACGTTGTAGAGGTTTTCAGTGGCCATTTCCAGCTTCCCGATCTTGGTCTAATCGGTGCAAATGGCTTGGCCTCACCGCCTAACTTTCTAACACCTACAGCATGAACTTGAAAACCAAGAAAGCTTGCTCCTCCTTCAGGTTCATCTTTGAATGTGGCTTTAGAGGCAACTCAGCTGATAATATGTCATCGGTTCTAATCACATGTCATGGTGTTGACCTTCGAGGATGTTCTCAGTCACCTTCCAGAATCGAGGGGGACGCTTCTGATTGTGCTTCCCCAGACTTAGTGCACAAGGCAAGGCAACAAATGGTTGAGCATATTGACATATGGCTTTCACAATGCCAAGATCCAGATCACGGTGGGATATTTTGGAGATTTTGTGGGATTGCGAGCGATTGTTGGAATGCAACCATGTAAACCACTCTCAGTATAGTTGTCACCATAAGCTGAATCGGCGGAATGTTAGCTTAAAGGTTGTTTTATTAAAATGGCAAATGCAACGTGGCAAACCGAACTTAAGTCAAGGCTATCTATCACAGCCAAAGAATGCGATTTGGTTTAAGATTTCAATCCTCATCCTATGGAGATCTTCGCTCCAGTTTTATCTCTTAATTGGCCAATTATCAAATGATTTAGAGGAACGTTGTTCCATGTTTAGAATAGATGAAACGCCCTTTCATAATTTTTATGTAATTTCAGATGAAACAGCGCAGAGGTTTTTGGGGTTGATTTGTTTTCCCCTTAGCAGCATTTTATTTATTGTATTAAAAAATTCATTTGAGAGGGAAGGGAGAGTTCTGAGTGCTGAGAGGTGTGCGTGTAGCAGAGCTTCTATTGTACAGTCATTGACAGAGATTTTTAATGAAATTACACAGCTCTGACTTCTGAGATTCCTGTGGTATGAAAGTTAGCATAAGTTTTTCTTCTGTTTCATATGTAATCTATTATGTTTCATTTCACTTCATAATCATTTCTGAGTGAACAAATGAAGTGTTTAGGTAGAATTCATAGTATTATATGCTCTTCCTGTAAGTTTGTTCATGTTCAATGTTTTCTATTGTTTAAGGAGGATTCAAAGTTATTGTTTGCCCTCCTTAGCTCCTCACCAGTCTTGCCATCCCATTTAATCTCAATTTGATGTTAAATTTCTTGCCTACCTTGCCTCAGTCGTTAATCTGTGTTACTCATTATCTTTCTCTGCTCAAGCTGTGACTTTGCCCATGCAGCCCAGAAAAACCCCATCATTTTATTAAATCAACCCTTTTGATCAGTTTACTAGCCTAATATCAGTGTTACCTTATTTGTCTTCTCATCTATTGGATATTTTACGAGATAGACCGGAGAGAGCCTTCTCCTGCCCCGTAGGGCTAGCTACGAGGCTAAATGGTTTGATGTAGCCTTGAGGTTTACCTGTCTCAGCCTGAGGTGAAATTTCAAGTGCTAACAACCTCCTTACTCTTTCAAACCCTACACTACACCGATGAAACCCTAAAACCATCACAAAAGCATTGCTACTTTGCTCCTCTATATTTTTGTTGTTGTAACACTTTGATCCTTTGACCTAGCTACTTGGTTTTCATCCCTTATCCAGCATGAAAACCTAAAAACTTTCAAAACCCTACCTGAGCCTAACATATCTAGCCTAAAATATTTTCCTGTTCTAGTCATCATTGGTTGTGAATTCATATAGAGATCCCTCTCTGGTTTAGCAGGGCTAGCTACTGAACCCAAGTGGTTTGACGTTACCTCCTCCGATCTCCTTTCTCAGCCTTGGAATATTGTGGAGGATAACACATGGTAAATATTGTATTGCCTTCAAAACTAAGATATACATGAATATTTTGGAAATGCTATGTCAGTCTTTCACTAGGGAGACTGGACCATAACCAAAATTTCACTCTTTGTAGAGAGGCATGTGAGATCATGCTTTACAAAAAATTAAGTAGAAAAAGTATATGCTAAAAAATGGGCTAGGTTTACCTGGAGAGAGAACCAAATAATAATAAAAATATATATCCTTAAGCATAGAAAAGCTAAGCCTAGGAATCAAAGTTAGTAATGACCACCTAAATAAGATCTCCAATGTTGTCAGGGGTGCTGCATTCTAGTGGAGGAATGCCTAGATGTTTCTCAACACAACCCACACACTAATCTATGTCCCATAAGTGACTGTGAAGGTGCTCCAGAGAGTGTAAGATATACAACCATGTGCTTAAAACAATCCATCAAAATTTTGCCTAGTAGGAACTTTAGATGCCTATACAAATCGATAATGTACATGTACTGATTAAACCAACCTCATATGTGCCCAAAAAATGACTCCCAAAGAGCCAAATCTGCCAGAACTTTTGTATTTGAAAGTCACTGTTGTTGGAATGCCTCTTCCTATTCCATGTGAGCAAGATCCTCCTGGATGAGTCTCGGGGTGAGGTCCCAAATCCTAGCATCGTATTCCTGAATGATATCATGTGCACACGTATATCCTTAAGAGACTCGCTCCTTGAACCATAAACTGTGTTGAATATTCCACTAGACAATTCTTCACAACAAATCTAATAAAATTATATTTAAAATCTGAAATTTTACACTATTATGGTTTTATTATATTTCTGGATTTGTATATTTATTGTTAATACTGCATGCATGTGAATTAAAATTATGCAGAAAATATAGAATGAAAAAATAAAAGCTCACACACACTTTTGACACAAGATATGCTCTGGGAAGCCCTTTCAGGAGAACAAACCAACTGGAAGGTGAGATCTCTTCACTCTCTTTCTCTAAATGGAAATACAGTTGTGAGTACAAAGAAGTATGGTTTGTGGGTTGTGGGTTGATATAGTGTTCAAGTCCTTTATGTGTGCTCTATCTCTTGTTCCTCTTGGCTATTTTTTTCTCAACTATGGAACAAATTCACTTGAAAGAATGGAATCCCTTTTCTTCGTAGTGGCCCGGTTATAACATAACCCGATAGCCTACTATTGGTTAGCTTTGACTACCTCAACTCTTAACTAGAGTTAAAATATACACTATTGGGGAAATGATATGTGTAATAATTCCAACATTAGATTATCAATCTGGGGCTCGTAAGCTTTGAGGCAAAAGCGCATGTAACGCAAGATCAGAGCATCTAATCTAAACTAACATCATGAGATATGAAATCTATTCCTAAATTAAGTACATAATTCCTATTCCTAATTTGAAACTAATCTATTGACAAAAACATGCTCAAGCAATACCAATCATTGTTCAAGCAATTCTAATCATTATTCAAACAAAATTAACTCTAATCAACATTTAAGAAATATTAATCATAACCCAAGCGACACAAATTACCATTCAAACATTTTTAATCTAAATGGAAATATCAATCTAAATAATAAGATCTAATTAATCTAAGAACATGAATCTTGAATCAATCAAGTCTAACTCAAAATCACAGTAAGCTTATGCTAAATCTCAATCCAATAAGATCTATTTAATCTAAGAACATGAATCTTGAATCAATCGAGTCTAACTCAAAATCACAGTAAGCTTAGGCTAAATCTCAGTCCAACAGAATTCACTTTCACTCAAACGATGTTAAACTAAGGCAATAATTCAAAACAAGATTGCAATTAATATAATTCTTGAGGTCACACAAATCAATGAGCATTCAAACTTTAACCTTTCAATCTTCCTAACATCACTTTCCAATAATAATTTAAATAATGAAGATTAAATTGACATGCTTCAAATCTAAGAAACTACAAAATAAGAAACTATCCTATCCTTAGATTACTTCAATCAAACTCAAGAAATCATTCAAACATAAGCACATTGACTAAAGGTTTTACCAATAACTAATTACAATTATAATGAATTTCAAAACTAAACTACAATGCAAAACAATGATTTAATGGTCTCGTTGCATTGCTTTCAAATACTTGATTGCCAAAACAAAATGTTACAAGAAATTATAGTGAACCAGTAAGGTACATAATCGATTTCAATTCATATTCAAAATAAATAAAGTTATCAATCTCTTGTTTATCCAATTAAGAAGAACCTTTAAGTATTCCAATCATAAACCTGTAACAAAGGGATTATTCATACAATAAAATCGTTGATCAACACCATCATTTGCTTGCAACAAGTTGGAGATGATATGTCTATTTAATTTCTAGAAAACGAATTACATCCTTGAATATAGAATCAGAATTATGAGATCTAATTAACAAATGCTTCCAAAATAAAATCCCTACGTCTAGATCTATCCTGAGATGTTTTACAAAACTTGCTTCTATGTAGTGGTGGGCCCTTGCCACCCATAATAAGTTTAAATTAACACAATACCCTTAAAAAAAACACACACACACACACACACATTAGCACTTATAGAAGATTGACTGCAAAATCAGAGTTTTGTGTTATGGTTCAACAATTATGCATTTAAACAAACTCCATCAAAGCTTCCATTGTATTATAGCATAAACAAGATTACATACAATCCTTCTAATTGCTACCTCTGCCAGTGCCTTTTAGCTACATGTAGAGCATCATAAAGTGCAGCTAATGGAAACAAAGAACAACCAAAAACTCATAAAAAGCAAATACAATAGCAAAGAAATCATATGCAATCTTCTGGAGAGTCTTCAAATGGATGATGGTTGGGTTCATCCTAATCATGGAATAGCTAGAGGAACTAATTCCCTTTTTATCAAAAAAAGAATTCATCAAAGTCATTGTCCTCCATGTGGAACCAAAATCGTTCAAAATCGAACCTGAATCGTTCAAACCCAAACCTGAGTTGTTGAACGATTATGTACTTATGCAGAGATTGATTATGTACTTAGAATTGTTTTGAACATAACTTCTTGTTGGTGATGAATTTTGAAAAACAGTTTCTGGGTTATATGAATGAGGGTATTTTGAACAAACTCTAAGTCTCAGAATCTCAAGATTCTTTCCCATATGATCACAAATTCAGATTTTAACTTGTAGCAACTTAGTTTAATTGACTCATGAAAATTTTTGGCAATGGAACCCTGTGACAAATAAACTTAGCAAAAGCCGTCATTAGTAAAACATGACAAAATCATCTCTAATCATAGAAAAGCTAAGAAAACTAATTATAATCAACCACGAAGTGTAAGATATGAATTGGTAGCAAGTTTTCGAATTATGATATGAAATGAGTGTAAAAGTATAAAAATTTAGCCTATGAATAATGGTGTTATACAGTGGAAAAATGGGCATATTCGAGGCCCAACATAGACTATTTTAGAGTATTATACAACATAATCATGTGGCTAGCCCCTTTTCCATGGATAATGGGGGTTGAAGTCACATCCTCTCTAATTATGGTGTTGAAAACAGGAAGGTCAACTCTCTGAGTGGCGTAACTTTCACGTACGGACTCTGATTGACCCGATTCTAGTGTCATTGGAAAGCTATATGTGTTTAGAATAGGAAAAAGAAGATGCCTCAACACGTGCATTTTTTAAATTTGTTTTTTCATAGAATAGGAAAAAATTTACCTCTAAAAAAAGTCATTTGATGCCTAAAAACACTCCCAGAAGGTTCTAGATCATGTTTTTCCAAATTGGGTCCCACCGGTAAAAACAGTCCCATGAGCTAATTCCTCCACTTTTTCCACTCTAAAGCATTGACATGGATGAAAAATAATATAATAATCCAACTCGGATCACACCTCCCCATTTTGGGAGGCCTTTGGTCCCTAAAAGCTTCTATTGAATGAAGTGAGGAACTTTTTCCTCCACATTCTCTTTGGTGTACCATTTAATTTTTCCTGGAAGTTGTCCTTTCAACTCAATCTACCAAAGGCCATGCTACCCTTGTCTTGTAGTTCTAGACCTCTTCTACAAAACTATATCTTCTATCAACTCTACTTGAGCATCTGGTGCCAAATGTAACACCCTCCTCCCACATTTACCCAAGCTAACCGGTCCACCGGCGTAATCATGTGAAGAAGCATTACTATGATATGATTCAACTCCCCAAGTATAGTTAAGGAAGTGGAATCAACAAACCAAAACCAAATTGACCTTCCTCGAGAGCTACAAAACATTTAATATCCAACCAACCCCTCCAAGTGTCCAACCCTTGAGAGAACTTGCTTCTTGATTGAGATGGACCCCCAATTTCTCCCATGACAAGCCTTCCATGTGACTAGAACCCCCTAATCACTACCACAACAAGGCCTCCATGCGACTGTGACCTTTTTCAGGTAGTTTTGTGCCAGTGACCCCAAATTCTAAGCCACCTTTTTAGGGCTAGGACTCAGACCTCATCCCAGAACTTCAAGAAACTTCCATAAATTATAAATAACAAGATGACAAGGCCTCTAATGCAAAACTTAAACAAGGACCTGACCTGACAAGGCCTAGCCATGACATACACTCTGTCAAACACATCGTGAATATGTAAACTACATGTCATAACAGAATATATAAACATGGGGACCTCATACTTATCTGATATTTGTCAAGCAGGTCTTATGTCCTCTCATAGTAGTTGCATTATCATCTATTAGGTCATACATTCATTATTTATTCATTTACTAATAAAAAAATGATAACATCTGTGACTACGATCTATCATTAAACCATGCATATAACCAGTAGAATAAAAATGATAGAATAGCCATTAAAACCACATAATAATAAACACATTTACACATAATACACAAGAGGAAAAGAGCTCATATTAACATATGCAAAATTCAACCAAGTCGGGGACTTCCACATAGCACCCGACCATAAATTGGGTTAAACCAAATCTTTGTTTCATCCAATCAGCATCATGCCATATTCCAAGCATGAATGTGGGACTTACAACAACACAACGAGGGCTTCCTCGGGCTTTACTGCAATCCACCAAATGATTCCTAGGCCCAAACCCTCATCTATACAACTAGGATTTACCACAATCCCTCCAAGGGATTCTTAGGCCCAAACAAGAAACATACACTACTAATCTTTACCATAATCCCACCATATATCGGTCCAGGGATCACTAGGCCTATAAAAGCATGGGTACCTTCAAATCTCCACCTAGGCCATGAGAATTTTTTTTGTCTCCACCTCTAAGATTTACCATATATCCCTCCATTCACCAGTTGAGGATTCTTATGCCCAACGAGGCTCCACCTTCTAGGATTTATTGTATATCCCGCCCTTCACCGGTCGAGGATTCCTAGGCCTAAAGAGGGTATACACAATGAAGGTTTACCGCAATCTCACCTTCACCGGTCTAGGGATTCCTAGGCCTTGTGTTTCTCCCCTGAGACCACCCCACTTAGTTTTGAAACCATCCGAAAATCCAGCTCAGCCAAGTAAGAGAAACCCCATCACACCATGGCTATCTGGAAATGGAAAGGAAAGTATGAAACCACTAACACACCTGGAAAAACCCATGCCAATGACAACACGAGAACCAAAAACACACATGCATGTACCACGCATGCCAAAACTAGAAAGGAAATCACATATGAAACTTGATACCTACAAGTAATCTTGTTGTAGCCGCTTGATCCAACTCTTCCTTCCTTGATCTTTACTTCCCTTTGTTGCCTTGACTTTTCTTTGCCTTCCTTCCTCCAATGCCAGAGTACTCTAAGAATTCTCTAAGTGTCCAACAATATGAGAGAGTAGAGAGAATAGAGAGAGAGAGCTCCAAAACTAAACTGACAAAAGGTTTTGAAATTATCCTCATAAGCCTTTTTATAAATGAGGCCTCTATTTTCTTCAATTTCCAATATTTTCCTTCATTTTCCTCTTCACATGCAACCTATGACCTTTCACCTTCCTTTTCTCCTAATTTCTATTATTGTCATAAATATAATTCCAATTAATGTCTCTTTGCCTTTCCAAAGCCTTTGTCATTTCCTTTGCCAATTTCCCTTAGCCATAATAAACCAAATGAACACCCACACTAGGATGTTTTTCCCAACATTCATCTTGGAATATGTGTCCCACGACTTTGGTCTTGTTTTTCCTTTATTAAAATTATTACTTGGATTTTTAACCCGAGATTATTATGAACCCCTACCCCTTATGGGAACACCATCCTCGGTGTTAAATTACACCTACAACTAGCAAGACTACTAAAAAGAAAAACATACTGACCATGGAGCTTTATAACTTAGCTCGATACAATATTTACAATGATCAACCTACTGAAAACCAAAACGACATGACAAACATAACAAAATGACATCCATACTTCTTATTGGAGCTTTATAACACAACTCATGGCAGTGTTTACATCCATATACATATATACATATACCAAAATACCATGCCAAAACATATACCAAAAGACACCTACTCAACCAATGAATAGAGAAGGATACATAGCCTGCATATGACCAACCATCTCCCATGTAGCTTCATCGGGCCTAAAGTGCTTCCAATGCACTTTAACCTGCTTGATTGCTCGATTTCAGAGCATCAGCATATTTCTCTGCAAAATACACTGAGGTTCTAGCAGGAATTCTCCTTCTGGATCCACCTACAATATAGACCAATCAATAACATGATCAACATCCTTTTCATATATTTTAAGCAATGAAACATGGAAAGCATAATGGAATTTCACTGTTAGAGGTAGTGCAAGTCGATAAGACAATGATCCAATACTCTCAAGCATCTCGAAAGGCCCACAATATCATAGTGCGAACTTCGCACATGACGCAATTCTCAAGGAGATCTTCTTGGGTTTGATGCGCAAATATACATGTTCCCCAACCTTAAACTCCTTAAACAACCTGTGTTGATATAAATAACTTTTCTTCCTGTCCTATGCTACCTTTAGATTCTTCTTTATAACCCGCATTTCCTGTTCCATCTCTACCAACATTTTTGGTCCTATCAACACCCTGTTCACTGGATCATTCCAACTTATGGGAGTATTACAACTCCTCCCATAGAGTGTCTCAAACTGACTCATCCTCAGTGACACTTGATAACCATTGTTGTAAGAAAACTCTACTAGTGAAAGATACTCTTCCCACTTTCATTGTTGATGCATGATGTACATTCTCAACATGTCCTCCAGAAGCTTGTTGACCCTCTTTGTCTGTCCATCTGTCTGCAGATGATAAGTTATGTTGAAGGCCAAATTTTTATGCAAACACGAAAATAACTCTTTATAGAACCTAAAAGTGAACTTGGTAGGCCTGTCTGACACAATATTCTTGGGTACACCATGCAACCTCACTATATCTCTGATGAAGACCTATGCTACCTCACTAGTTGAATACGTAGACTTAACTAGAATGCAGTGTGCTACCTTTTTCAACATGTCCACCACAACCATGATGGATTCATATTGTCTAGATGTCCTTGGAAAACCTATAATGGAATCCATGGAAATGACCTCCCATTTCCACTCTAGAATCAAAATCCACTATAGTAATCCACCTAGATGCTTACACTCTTTTTAACCTATTGACAATCCAAGCATCTAGCCACAAACTTTGCCACTTCCTTCTTCAGATTTGGCCAATAATAGAACTTATTCACTGTTATCAATGTATTATGATATACTGGATGACCTAAGTACGGATTAGCATGAAATTCCCTCAAGATAAGCTTATTGAGCTCACTATTGTCTGGCACATAGATTGTATCCCTAAATCTGACCAAACCATCTATTCTAGGACAATAGTCCACCTCCTAATCACATTACCATGATGTAACATGTGCATAATATCCTTATACCTATCATCTCACATAAGGACTCCACCAAGTCCTCTTTTCCAAGAATCGGTACACACCACAAATTCTTCATCTGGATCTGCAATTTTAAGAACTGGAGCATTTGTCAACAAATGCTTCAACTCCTCAAAACTAGTTGCACGTTCCTCTGTCAATTTAAATTTCTTACCTTTTCTTTGCATGATGTAATAGGGTATGTAATGTGTGAGAAGTTCCTGATGAACCTCCTAGAATAACCTGCTAACCCCATGAATGATTTGACTTCACCCACATTTCTAGGAGCTACCCACTCCATAATAGCCCTTATCTTTTTTGGATCCACTACTATGCCTTCCTTGGAAAAAACATGTCCCAAATAATGTACCTTTTTCTAAAAGAATCTGCATTTTCTAAGTTTGGGATATAATTGATGCTCTCTTAGCAATCTCAACACCACTGCTAAATGTTTGGCATGCTCTTCCTCATTCTTATAATATATCAATATATCATCAATGAACACAATAACAAACTTGTCCAGATAAGGATGTAGCACAATATTCATCAAACACATAAAAGTAGTTGGAGTATTAATCAAACCAAATGGAAATACAACAAACTCATAATTCCCATACCTGATACAGAAAGTAGTCTTGTAGATGTCCTTTTTTTTAATATGTACCTAATGGTATCCTGATCTCATATCAATCTTTGAGAACAATGTTGCTCCCTTCAGCTGGTCAAACAAATAATCAATCCCCGATAATGAATACCTATTCTTGATGGTAACCTTGTTCAGTTTCTTGTAATCAATTCACAAACTAAGCATACCATCCTTCTTCTTCAAAAACAATGCAGGTGTGCCCCAAGATGATACACTTCACCTAATGTATCCCTTGTCAAGCATCTTCTTTGACTGCAACTTTAACTCTACTAACTTTGGTGTGTTCATTATGTATGGTGCATTTGATGTTGTTGTTTCCCTTAGTAACAAATCAATGGAAAAAATACACTTCCCTATGAGGCGTAAACTCTGAAATATGTGTGGGAAACACATTCTAAAACTGTTGTAAAACTAGGTACCTTCTCAATACCTCTACATCCTCAACATCCTTACCTTTATCACTAGAAATATGTACTACAAAAAACACACACCCTTTCCCGCAACTGCACTTTGCCTGCATAGTTGTGACCATTCTAACTAATTTTGCCTTCTTCTTACCCTGTAGGATCCTCTGCTCTCCATTGTCACCCAAGCACTCAATAGCCTTGTCATAACAATCCACTTTGGTCCTATGAAGATACAACCAGTCCATACCCAACAACATATTGTATGATCCCAACGGAAGCACATTCAAATGCATTGATGTAGGCATACCAGTAAACTCAAATGCAAAAGCTCTTACCAATGATGAACTTTTTTTATTTGTACCTATGTCCAACTACACTAGCCAATATGATACATGCACTTCTTTATTCAAACCACACTTATCCACCAAGTCAAGATTAACATAGTTATATTTAGATCGAAGGTAAATCAAAATAGAAACAACTTGATCACAAAGCTTACCATCCATCTCGATAATAGATGCCTGATGATCCATCTGCCTGCTATCCAATGCTGCATATATCTGTGGAATGCTCTGCCCAATGTCCCCAACAGTCTGTGCTTCATGTGCAGTGTAAATATGAGGCCTACCACCCTGATTTTGTAGACAATGCCTCTTGATATGCTCCTTACCACATGTCCAACACTGCAACTGTCCCTTACCATCACCTTTATTATGCTACCCTCCAGGTTGAGGTGTATTAAACTTCTTGTAAGGTGCAACATTTTCTTTTTCACCTGCATCCTAGGGCCTTGTTCACACTAGTTGCCAATTACCTTTAGCCTTGTCTTTCTCTTTCCATCCTTATTAAGATTTTTTCTTGCTCTTTGATTGCTCATAACAATGCTTCAACTACTAATGACTTCCTCAAGAGACTGAGGTTCATCATATTCAATCTGATCTCTAAATGCTAATGGCAATCCGCTAATAAATCTCTAAATTTTGGTTTTCTCATCCTTAAGATACAATACATACCTCAACAACTCCGGGAACTTGGTTGTATACTCCTAATTTGTCATTGATCCCATATTTAGCTCATAGAATTCCTTGGATTTACTACCGTAATACCTCTCTGATAAATATTGCTTCCTGAAAATTCTCTTGAATTCATGCCAACTCAACTATTTTGTGCTGATGTCTCTAACCTGCTTCATGTCTTCCCACTAGAAATTTGATTTCCCTTTGAGGCTGAAGATAGATATTATGGCCTTCATATTCTCTATGTAATCGTGTAACTCAAAGAACTTCTTCATCCCAAGTAACCATGCATCTACATCATCTAGTTTCTTCAAGTCTCCATCAAAGGTAGGTGGCTTGGCTTTCTTGAAATCATTTGGAAAATATCCCTTATCATTCCTCCTATAAGGATGATAACGATGATGACCATGATACCTATCAGAACTAGAACTAGAATAGAACACGTGTCCATCATCTCTCCTATTTGGTGTGTCTAAGAACCTACCATCCCCGATCGTGTCATCTCTATCTGACCTATTCCCACCATGAGACCTACTACCATATCACCAATTAGTCCTATCCTCCTGGCCATGATTGATCCTAAGTGGTCCTTGTCTCTACAAATCTAAAAAACTCTAAAGAATAACTGCATTAACCTCTGCTTATTTCTCCTATGCCTAAATGGTTCTATTATTATATTCTTTGCAACTTCTTATTTATGCCTTCAAACTTCTCAATGTGTTTGTTATGTCAGGAGAGCGCCCATTACCATGTTTCTCATCTGATCTATAGGGAAAATCTCGTGAACGGTGGTCTACCATCTTGCTAGTCATATTTGATCTTCTTCATGCAAGTATACCATGTTAGCTAAACCAAAATATAAACATAATCAACACACCTTAGTATAGTTCAAGGGAGGATACCTCGTCTACAAGATCAACTAGATTAGCACCGTACATGTATAAACATAATCATATCAATATATAGACATCATTTCAACCACTATCTAGTTACCATGCATGACTATATTGTTGAAAATATCAACAAGAAATGCTAAAAATAGCATAGCTATAAATATCATTTCAGGATATACTCCAACTCTATTGGAAATAGCAAAAAATAGAAATGCTAAAAATAGCATTTCTATAAATAGCATTTCATGATATATTCCAATTTTAATTTGTCCTTGAATTAAAATTGAGAATTAAAATTTGAATTTAGTCTCACTAGATGTTTGAAAAAAAAATTAATTAATTCATCTTGAGTTAATTAGTTGTAGAAAATCAAATATGAAGTCTTTGTGAAGTCATGCAACAATTATCCCTTTAATTGAGGAAGTTATCCCTTAATTAAGGAGATAAAGATGAGTTGTATTTGAGTTGTAATTACTTAACTCAGTCAACTGAGTTAAGTCCAGTTAAATTATTTCCAAATAGTTGGAGGAACTAATTGTGAGTTTAGTCAGTTAATGCATGCATGCATGTAACTAGTGTTCTCCAGATAACTAAATATTCTCTCATAAATAACCAATGCATGTCAGGTCAGAGAAAGACCCAGTTGAGATTAAAGGAAGGGACAGTGTACTATCATTTGGAGGAATTTTCCTATAAAGGAAACTCATCCATCCAGAAGGAATTATCTCCTTCAGGATTGGGCAATCATTTCAGAGGTCAATGTTGTGTGTGAGGTGAGAATCACATAGGTTGCAGCTGGAGGACCCAGGAGAAACTGCACAAGGAAATAGGAGGCTTGGAGGACTGAAGGAAGGCATATGTGTTGTCTATTATGTCTAAGAGCAGCAGTGAGGGATTGTACTGAGAGATGGATAGCTTGTGAGCTAAATCTTTGTGTAATCCTGAGATATTTCCACTTGTATGATAATACAGATAGTGGGGTTTTTAGTTGAGGCTTTCCCCAAAGTATTCTTCTATGTTTCATATGTGATTGAATCTTCTTCTCTATTATATGTGTTCTATTTGATCTTGCTCAAAATCAATTAAGCTTCCACAAATTTGATTGTAGAAGTAGATTAAGTATTTTTCTTTAGTACATTGCATAATCAGGTGATCTACAGTGGGAAATTCTACATGGTATCAGAGCAAAGGTGATCATAGCAGTGAACAATATACAAAGAAGAGAATTCGAAGTAAGAAAAAAAAAATTGGGCCGCGAGTATGTAGAGCATATCTGAAAATTTTTGTGCAAAATTTTCACAAAAAATAGCAGATATCGATTCTTTGCGAAAAAATACCCAAATTCAAAAAAAAACGTTGGCTGAATCGGAGTTCGGATGAGGGAGATATTGTTGATTTAAAATCAGCTCTTTTTGTAGAAAATTTCGTGATGGCGGGAAAGATGAAACAGATTGGTGTGCTAGCCAAGAACCTGTATGCTCTTGAGGTTCAAGATGCATGAAAAGTCTTGAGGAGCAAGGCAACTGTTGGAGACTTGGTGGTTGAGAGGGACAGTACATTACCTCTCAACATGCAGCGCCAGAAGAAGTATCAAACAATTGTGGAGGAGCCACAATTGGTAAATTAGCTTTAGGAGGTTGGAGCAGCCACAACTGGAGAAGCCGAGAGGAGACCGAGTGGAGGCATCCACTCATGCAGAGACCTCCAGTAGGGGGAAATTTTGAGCCAAGTGGGTAGAGGGATCACATGTAGCCATACCTCCATGTGTGAGGTAGGGCGATGTGAAGTGATAGTCCCAAGAAGGTTGAAATAGGGATAAGACCCTTGAGGTACCCAGCCTCTTTGATTATACCTTGCTACAGGAGCCTCGACGAAGAGTAGCAGGACTAGCTAAGTGGGTAGACATAGATGCGGATGGAGCAGCAGAGAGAGCTACAGTGCAGGAGTCCCAAGACAACGTTGAGATAGCAAGATGCAGCAATGCGAGAGGCATAGGAGTGTTGCATCAGTGCAGAATGGCACAAAGAGGTGTGCAATGGTGTGAGATGCAAGGAGTTGTTGCAGCAGCGCAGAGGTCAGAGAGGGAGCACTTGTCAGCGACAAAGGGAGCTTTAACATCAGAGGGTGTTTCTAGCCCAATAGGGAGGTCAATTGGGATATCAGTTACTTACTTCTCAGTAACTGAGTTGCAGTGCAGTAGTGGGCAGCACGATGCAACATGATGAGAGGAGGTGTAGTGCTGGGAGACAGGACCAGCAGCAGCACGGATATAGCAGGAGGAATCAGTGTTATTGATGCAGTCAGAGATCAAAGTGACAGAGGCTTGAGCAGTCAGATACTGAAGAGCATAGAGGTGCAAAGTTTTCAGTCGACAGAGGCAATAACAGTCAGAGACTTTGATGACAGAGGCATCATTCTAATTTAGGTTGGATATTTTTTGTGTTTCTATAGTTGTTGGAGCAACAACACTTGAGAGAAGTGTTTCATGCAGAACATTCCAAAGGTTCAGGATCGGGTTCGAGTTGAATGTATTTCTTTTTGAGAGGGAATGTTGAAAATAACAACAACAAATGCTAAAAATAGCATTTCTATAAATAACATTTCATGATATACTCCAACTCTGTTGGAAATAGCAAAAAATAGAAATGCTAAAAATAACATTGCTATAAATAGCATTTCAGGATATATTCCAATTTTAATTTGTCCTTGACTTAAAATTGAGAATTAAAATTCGAATTTAATATCACTAGCTATTTGAAAAATAATTAATTCATTCATTTTGAGTTAATTAGTTGGAGAAAATCAAACATGAAGTCTTTATGAAGTCATGCAATAGTTATCCCTTTGATTGAGGAAGTTATCCCTTAGTTAAAGAGATAAGGATGAGTTGTATTTGAGTTGTAATTAGTTAGCTCAGTTAACTGAGTTAGGTCCAGTTAAATTAGTTCCAAACAGTTGGAGGAACTAATTGTGAGTTCAGCCAGTTAATGCATGCATGCATGTAACTAGTGTTCTCTAGATAACTAAATATTCTCTCATAAATAACCAATGCATATCAGTTCAGAGAAAGACCTAGTTGAGATTAAAGGAAGGGACAATGTACTATCAGTTGGAGGAATTTTCCTATAAAGGAAACTCATCCATGCAGAAGGAATTATCTCCTTTAGGATTGGGCAATTATTTCATAGGTTAGTGTTGTGTGTGAGGTGAGAATCACACAGATTGCAGCTAGAGGACCCAAGAGAAACTGCACAATTAAATAGGGGGCTTGGAGGACTGAAGGAAGGTATATGTGTTGTCTATTCTTTCTATGAGCAACAGAGAGGGATTGTATTGAGAGATGGATAGCTTGTGAGTTAAAGCTTTGTGTAATCCTGAGATATTTCCACTTGTATGATAATACAGATAGTGGGGTTTTTAGTTGAGGCCTTCCCCAGAGTATTCTTCTGTGTTTCATGTGTGATTGAATCTTCTTCTCTATTATATGTGTTATGTTTGATCTTGATCAAAATCGATTAAGCTTCCACAAGTTTGATTGTAGAAGTAGATTAAGTATTTTTCTTTAGTACATTACATAATCAGGTGATCTACAATGGGAAATTCTACATATATCATAACCATGATAATGCACGTATAATGACATATAGACACTGACATGCATAACAATTGCATAATTGACATGCACTCATGATGACCACATCTAACAGCAACACCATCATCTTCCACATGGTGACACAACTGCAACAATGACCACCACCATGCATACACAACAAGCACATAGACCACAAACATAAAGAACACATATGTAGCCAACATGTATGCATGACAAACACATTCTGCCCATCCAGTCCAAGGGATCAACCATGCTCTGATACCACTTTATAACACCCTCCTCCCACATTTACCCAAGCTAACTGGTCCACTGGGGTAAACATGTGATTAAGAGTTAATATGATATTATTCAAATTACCAAGTACAGTTAAGGAAGTGGAATCGAGAAACCAAAACCAAACTGACCTTCCTTGGGAGCTACGGAACCTTCAGGAGCCAACCAACGCCTCCAGATGTCCAACCCTTGAGAGAACTTGCTTCTTGACTAAGCTAGACCCCCAATCGCTCCCATGACAAGCCTTCCATGCAATTGGAACCCTCTAGTTGCTCCCATAGCAAGGCCTCCATGTGATTGTGGCCTTTTTAGACAGTTTTGTGCCAATGACCCTAAATTCTAATCCCCTTTTTCAGGGCTAGGACTCAGGGCTCTGCCCAAAACTTCATGAAACTTCTAAAAATGATAAATAACTAGATGGTAAGGCCTCTAATTCAAAATTTAAACAAGGACCTGAACTCATAAGGGCTAGCCATGACAGACATTCCATGAAACACTTCATGAACATGTAATCTACAAGTCATAACAACATATTTGAACATAGGGACCTCATACTTATTTGAGATTTGTCAAGAAGGTCTTATGCCCTCTCATAGTAGTTGCATTATCATCTATTAAGTCATACATTCATTATTCATTCATTTACTAATCAAAATAAGATGAGAGCCATGACTAAGATCTGTCATTAAACCATGGTTATAACCAGCATATAACCAATGGAATAACAATGATAGAAAAATCATTAAAACCACATAATAACAAACACATTTACACATAATACACGATAGGAAAATATATCTCATTAACATATGCAAAATGAAACCAAGCCAGGGACTTCCATGTACCACCCAACCATAGATTAGGTTGAATCAAATATTTCCAGTCACCCCCGTGCATTATTGTAATCATGAATATCGGACTTACACCAAAATAACCAGAGCTTCCTCAGACTTTACTGCAATCCACCAAGGGATTCCTAGGCCCAAGCCCTCATCTATACAACCAGGCTTTACTGCAATCCCTCCAAGGGATTCCTAGGACCAAACAAGAAACATACACTACCACGCTTTACCATAATCACACCATATACCAGTCCATGGATCACTAGGCCTATACAAGCATGGTTGCCTCCGGGTCTCTCCACCTAAATAGTGAGGAATTTGTCTATCTCCACCTCTAGGCTTTACCGTATATCCCGTCATTCACCGGTCGAGGATTTTTAGGCTCAACAAGTCTCCAGCCTCTAGGATTTACCATATATCTCATCATTCAACAATGTAAACAATCAAACATGAACTATACCGAGTACCCTTTTTTGAGGTAGAAAAAAATCATCTGATTTTGAAAAGTGTTGATTCATAATACACATTTTTTTTTAACATATTTTTGACACTTTAAATTTTCTTATGTATCAAGTATGAACATTTTTTTTTTTAAGTTAATGATTTTCATGTTGATTTTGAAAAGCATTGATGAGGCATCAACCCCTTTTTTTAGACGGCTTATTTTTTACACTTTAAATTTTCTAATCTATTAAGTGTGGATAATTTTTAAAAAATTTGGTAATTTTCATGTGGATTTCGAAAAGCATCAACAATTTTTTAAAGCATATTTTGACATATTAAATTTTCTTATGTCCTAAATATGCACAATTCTTTTTTAAACGTTGATTATTTAACCATTTTTCAAGTTGTCAAATTCTCAAGCAAAAAAATAAAAATAAAAAATTGAAAAAAACTCAAA